>LKTO01000039.1:0-184860 GCA_001399465.1 Hymenoscyphus scutula | reverse complement strand
TAGTTATCACTAACGATTCGCTTAAAATTACCCCTGTATTCATTAAAAAAATATTATTTCTTTAATAACTTAGCGGTTATAATTAGTTAGTATCTAAGATTTCTACTATTACTTATATATAATGTAATAAAGTAAAGTTTTTAATTTTATTAATTTTTATTAAGAATTGTAGATTTTTACCGAGGTTGCACAGACGTTTTTTGTATGTATTTTTAGTGATCGACTCGGTGATATGATCGACTCGGTGATAAACCACGTTAATTAAGATTATTTACTTAGGAATGCTATTATCTCTATATCACCTTACACTCACTAGGGGTCACTTTCGCCTCGCATATAGCTATCCCTAGAATACAGGAGAAGTTATTCACTCAGTAGTAGCGAGCGGGTGAATAGCGCATTTTCTTAGACGAGTATCCCTTTATGTACGATTTAAGTTAAATCTTTCTGAACAGTGAATTAACACAACCTACTTCACTACTCGAGTACTACTAGAGTAGAGTAGAGTAGAGTGAAGTAGAGTATGAGTAGTAAGTTAGATAAGTAGAGTAGAGTAGGGACTCGTGACTACTCAAGTACTACTCGGATAGTCTATGTATTATTATAGGGTAAAAAAGCACCTATATAGTACTAGATTACTAAAAACTAATTATAAAAGTTTTAATCCTCGGTTTTTTTTTTTTTTGTTAGTATAACTTGGGGGTGGTTTTGGTTCCATATATTATGGTTCCGGAGGGTATTCAGTAATCGGTTGTCATTCTAAAGTGTAGCTAGTCTACGAACTTATACAGCCCTTCCAGGTCACGTGAACAGAGTGATATTCACTCCAAACATGTCGTAACACTTTTGTTTAAGAGAATTAAACTTGAAAAAAAATCGTTAAGCCCTACATACGTGGACCGATACTGGTCCTGAGGTCTCCCGAAGGTCTGTCCGAATCGGTCCGTACTACTCAAGTAGTGTTAGTAGAGTCGAGTAGAACTCAGAATCCTTAGAGTAGAATAGAGTAGCAGCCACTACTCTACTCTACTCATTTAACACACTGCTAATATGGACGAAAACACGTGACCCGCTAACTACAACTCAGATGCGTATTCAAGCCACCCAAAAAAATCCCTCCAAATAATCGACAGCAAAAGAAGAAAAAAATACTTTCATAACCAGCATTCATATATATCATCTCAACAAGAGTAAGTGGTACAGCTTAATTTCAAACCCAACCCGCGCGCATGAGAAAAATTCCCCCAATTCCTAAGGGATGGAAAAAACCAGTAGAGACCCAAAAAACCCCAATATCGCAAATTCGCTTATAGTACAAACGTTCTTCTAATCAACCTTTCCACCCCCGTTTACACCACCCAGTAATCCCTCCTTCTCGTCAAGTCTGAAGAAGCCTCCACGCTGTCTGCGCATCCGCCCGCGTCCCCATACCAATACACCCAACGCGATACCAGCAATGACTCCTAATGATAGGAATGGATGCCCCGAGATGGCACCCCGAAGATCGAAAAAGAACTTTTCGATGCTGGAGACTGTCGTTTTGGGTTTGATCTTGGGCGGTGATTGGTTCACTTTGCCAATGGTCTCGAGAATTGAAGTTCTGGATGCCATGATGAAGTTACCGCTGATGGTTGTATCCCAGTATCGTCGTTGCTGCAATTGTCAGTAGTTGTTAAAAGTCAACATATGGGATAAAAAACTTACATCCTCATCATTAATAATGACCTTTTCGCCATCCTTCGAGACCTCAATACCGTAAGTGGATCGTACCCATCTCTCCCAGAATACACCATCAACCCATGCGAATCCAACTTCTTTCAACTCCGATTTGTCCATATTAATTCGGATACTCTTTGCTGCTCTCAATGCACGTTGATCATTGCGGTCTTCGGCTTCCTCTATTCTCAATTGCTTGGCATCTCTCAATTCTTGTCGTTCGCGTTGGAAGGTTGAAGTTGTCTTGTCCATCCATTCCAAAGCTGCACTCTTAATTTCTTTCTTGGCCATGGCGAATTCTTCAGGTCTCTCGCGAGTCAAGATACCCAAAACAACCAATTTCCCATCCATGATTTCTCGGGAGTTGGAAGAGGTGAGTTCCGGAACAATTGGGAGCCATACGGACTGCATCCAGTGAAGGACTTGTCGGAAGTCGCGCATATCTTGTGGTGCCAAGGCAGTATAGTAAGTTGGGCGGCCATCTCTTGAAACCAATAGTCTAGGCCAGGTAGTGATCTTGAATCTTTCAGCAAGTTTAGCACTGTTGGTCTTGACAATCTTTGCGTGTCCAATTAAGCTCAAAGTTAAACGCTCGAGAGCTGCGAAATCCTCGCTTGTGGTAGCGTGGTCATAGAAGTAGACAAAGATGACTTCTTCCTTCTCTTCCAATTCCACAAACTCGGCAGCGTCGACGTCTTTCACTCCATCACCAATATCGATGGCTTTGTTGGCGTATGTCACGAAATCACCGAGACCCCTCAAACCATCGTACTCAACACGTTCGCCTCCGCGGAAGAACAAGATCGTTGGATACCCTCGTAGATGAGCATCCTTGCACAATCTCGATTCGACATCACAGTTCACTTCTCCGACGTTTAGCTTGCCCTTCATTTCCTTTGCGAGTTGGATCCAGTTTGGAGCCATAGCTTGACAGTGGCCACACCAAGGGGCGTAGAATTTGATAAACCAGGGTTCCTGGGTCATTGTGACAGAGTTCTGGAAACTTTCTGCGGTGAAAGAAATGGATTTGCCCAATGGGTTTGGAGTCGAATGGGGTTTGCTGGGCTTCTTTGGCTTTCCTCCATTCTTGGCAGGTGTAACAGGGGTTGCTTTCAAAGCAGCGGCTTTCGTCTTAGACTCCGGAAGTTCTGAGCTAACTGAGGGTGATAATTTGGTATCTTTGGGCGCTGATTCGGCAATTCCGGTAGGTGCTGGAGGAGCAGCAGCAGGAGCTTGATAGTCTTTGGAACTGCTGTCGCCGGGTGCTGGCAACTCAGGACCCCCAACAGGTCTGGATCCAGGTCGTATCGATTCTAGCGCTTCCTCGATGAAATCGCTGATGTTCTTCATCTTCTTTGCTCCCGTGAATCTCTTTAGTTCCTCTCCATCTTTGTATAGAATAAACGTGGGGAATGCTCCGATGTTGTGTGCCGTACAGGTTGTTCCAAATGCAATGCAGTCCAAGGATGCGAATTTAAATTTATAGTAGGCCGTGAAAGTATTCATAGAAGTCGTGGCGCTATCTGCGGGGCCAGAAGGGACGACTTTCGAGGTGTAGTAATATTCGTGTAATGTCTGCCATGTTGGCGCAATCTCGATACAATGAGGACAGTATGGTCTAGAGGCAAGTCAGAATGAGTTCCACCATTTGGTACATAAATTGTCGCGGGGAGAGACTGACGAGTAATGCTTCACAAACCAATAGCCCTTCTCGATTGTCGCATTAAACTTCTCCCCATCTATTTCAGGGAGAGGGGGAACTGAGATTCCATTGAATATTGTAGGCTCCGGGCCCTCCACTACATCGTCCGAATTGTCTCCTGACACATCTGCAGCCTCCGGCGACTCTCCTCTAACTATCGACGCGCAGATGGCGAAAAGGAGAGGGAGGGAAAGTAAACGCATTTTGACAGATGTTCGTTCTCCTGAGGCGAGCGGTACGTTGCGCAGCAAGGACGGCGAAACCGCCTTCGAAACCGGGGGGACTGCAGTCGTAGGCGCTCAGAATTAGGAATTAGGAGGAGAGGTCGCTGGCAACTTTTGAAAAGGAATTCAGCACAATCTCTAAGCCCCTCCTGGTCGGCAGTAACGAGCGAATTGGTGATACAGTGGTGGGTTTGGGTGGTTTCCAGGTTTGTCTTAATCTGGTCCAAGAATCCTCCGGCCTTAGGTTGATGGTCTTGAGATGGAGCTAAGCCTATTACAACTGCCGCCAGGCCAGTCCAGCCCCTGGTTCCTCTATCATAGAGCAATAGATTACTCCAACCTTTTCTTCAACATTGAGTCTTTTTCCCCATTATTTTGAAATACTGATAGAAGAGCTGCTTTGGCTACTCAGGAATTTTATTTTAAAAAAGTAATAAGTATCTGGGAAGTTCAATACCTCCAGTATCTATGAGCATGGGTTAATGACTGCCGCTTTTATTTCCAATCCCTGTCTCTTCCTCCATTCACTCTCGATCACCTTCAACCAGGCAACACTTCACTCCAAACAACCTTGAGAGACCGATTGTCGCCCCCTTTCTCTTGACTACCTAGATCTCTGCGATTCTTTTCCTCAGACAATCTTTGAAGAAGTTCATGAATCAACAATAAGCAACTCGACCCGCCGCCATTTTATTTTTAGAACCATGGGCGACGACAACCAATCTGAATTGCCTCGAAAGAGACGCAAGCTGGGCGGTGTTGACAGCGATACTAATCGAGCAAGCTCACACCACAAGACGTTGAATAGTTCTGTTTCCCCGCCTCCAACTCGAGGGGTTCGAGAAACCCCTCCCCCAAAATTAGTACCATCCCCATTCCAACTCACGTGGATTCGCGACCTCCCAGAATCTTCCAATGTCGATGCTGTATCTTTGAAGGATATACTAGGTGATCCGCTCATATCTGAGTGTTGGGAATTCAACTACCTCCACGATCTTGATTATCTCATGGATGCGTTCGATTCCGATGTGAAGGAGCTCGTGAAAGTCCATGTTGTTCATGGTTTCTGGAAGAGTGAGGATAACTCACGCCAAAATTTGATAGTAAGTGCCTATATTTCTTTCTTCGCTTTCTTGTTGGATTTTGTTGACATTTTCTTGCAGCAACAAGCCACCAGGTATCCGAATATCACTCTTCATACTGCTTTCATGCCAGAGATGTTCGGAACCCATCATTCCAAGGTAGGCCATGATCCGATCTCAAGTCCATTTGACCTTTGGACGGAAGTTCGTTACAAAGAGGGTAATTACCCGCAGAAACCATGTTGCAAGTGCTATTTTCCCAGGAATTTTCAGCTGTTTGATTTTATCCATTCAAGGAGCAGATTTTTCCGACTTTTTAGTCTGGCCCTCACTCACAATCTCACGACTTTGCCATCCCTTTCCTCTGGCATAATGTTGCCAGCACATATTTCCGTGTTAATTCGATCTCGGGGGAGTCCCAGATCTTAACGTGTTTCCTTACTGATTTTTGTCTTTCAAGATGTTGATCGTAGTACGCCATGATGATACAGCTCAAGTCATCATCCACACTGCAAACATGATCGCGTTCGATTGGACAAATATGACACAAGCTATTTGGAAATCTCCTTTGTTGCCGAAGCTGGCCATTAACCCCCCAATGGAAGACGCGTCAGAGGAAATAGGTAGTGGTAGGAAGTTCAAAACTGATCTCTTAAACTACCTGAAAGCATACGATACCAAACGAATTATATGCAAACCTCTCATCGCAGAACTCGCCAAGTACGATTTCTCCGAGATTCGTGCAGCATTGGTGGCCAGTGTCCCTGGCAGACAAAATTTAATGGATGATGCGAAAACTTATTGGGGATGGGTGGGACTGAAAAATGCGTTGGATTCAGTACCTGTTGAGGGCAATGAGCCGGAGATCGTTATTCAAATATCTTCGATAGCTACTCTTGGCCCGTCTGACAAGTGGCTCGACAAGACATTGTTCAAGTCACTCAATGCTTCAAAGAATCAAACAAGCCCAAAAACTAAATTTCGAGTTGTCTTTCCGACGGCCGAGGAAGTACGAAAAAGTTTGAATGGCTATAGTTCTGGAAACGCAATTCACACCAAGGTCCAGTCGGCTCAACAAGTAAAACAGCTGGAGTACTTGAAGCCCTTGTTTACTCACTGGGCTGGTGATGTTTCAGAAGGAGGGGCGGGTACATATCTTCCATTTTCCAAATGCTATTGCTGTTTTGCTAACTCATTGAAGTCTCCACTTCGGATTCTGGACGCAAGAGAGCTGCTCCACATATTAAGACTTACATTCGGTTTACAGATAAAACTAAGACTTCGATCGACTGGATGCTTGTGACTTCAGCAAACTTATCAAAGCAAGCATGGGGCGAAGCAACGAATTCCGCAGGGGAGGTTCGAGTATCAAGTTACGAGATTGGAGTAATGGTGTGGCCCGAATTGTATGGCGAGGGTGCTACAATGGTACCTACGTTCAAAACGGATTTCCCACCAGCGGATCTGAAGACGGACAAGAAGATCTTGGTTGGGGCTCGTATACCATATGATTTTCCTTTAGTACCATATGGCCGAGATGATGTTCCATGGGTTGCGACCGCTTCTTACACTGAACCTGATGTAAGTTCCCCCTTCTTTACGTCTGAGGGTCCAAAGCTAAAAAAGAATTATAGTGGAAGGGCGAGACTTGGAACGTGGGTTAGAGGAAGTAAATAAAGGAAGTAAAGACATAGTAATTGATGGTACTTGTTTCGCAGCTACCTCTCATAGACCACAGATAGCTAGCTGCATTAGAAGAGCCTACTAGCTTCATCCACCTAAACTATACAATAAAAATAACGGTAATTAACAGTTTTACCCTCTAAATTAATTGAAAATACCTTAAATACTCTCTAAATTAATTAGAGGGTAAAACTGTTAAAAATTAGATTATCTTTTAGCTATAATTCACTATTTTCACTACTTATTTATATCTAATATTTAGTGAATTTAAGCTATAGACAAGTAAATCGCGGATTATATATAATAATAATATAACTCTTTAATTAACTATAAATACCTAGAATACTCTATAAATAAATTATAAATACCTCAATTACTCTCTATTCTAGTTTAAGAAGCATTTCTATTAAAATAGAAAATAAGTATTAGTTAAGATTTACTATTTTACTACTTATTTATATCTAATATTTAGTAAATTTAAGCTATAGATGAGTAAATCTCGAAATAGATATAATAATAATATAATAATAATTAATAGTTTTACTCTCTAATTAATATCTCTAAATTATTTAAAAATATTTTAAATACTCTTTAAATTAACTAGAGTAAAACTATTAAAAATTAGATTATCTTTCAATACTATTTTTACTACTTATTTACACCTAATGTTTCGTAAATTTAAGCTATAGATAGATGAATTATAGATTATATATAATAGTAATTAATAGTTTTACTCTCTAAATTAATTAAAAATTAGGTTAACTTTTAGCTATAATTTACTATTTTTACTACTTATTTATAGCTTAAATTCACTTATCTAATATTTCGTAAATAAATATTAGATAAGTAAATTTAAGCTATAGATATGTGAGTTATAGATTATATATAATAATATTTTAATAATAATTATTCTCTAATTAATTATAAATAACTAGAATACTCTCTAAATAAATCGAAAATACTAAAAATACTCTATTCTAGTTTAAGAGGCATTTCTATTAAAATAGAGAATAAGTAGTAGTTAAGATTTACTATTTTACTACTTATTTATATCTAATATTTAATGAATTTAAGCTAACGTGGTTTACTACTGAGCGACGCATATCACCGAGCGACGCACTTTTCCCCACCCCACTACTTATAAACTTTAAGACGCGTTTTTTCAACCATTTATTATGGAAATTCAAACCTAAGAAGCGCGAATCATTCTAGCTATCGAGGCTATTCGAACGTCTAAAAAGCTAAGTAAACGCTCTACAGCAAAGATCTACAAGGTCCCTGAAGCAACACTTCGACATAGAATGGCTGGCCGAACCCATCGCCCTGAAATTAAAGCTAATTGTTATAAATTGAACAACTTAGAGGAGGATACGATTGTTTAATATATACTTGATCTGGATTCAAGAGGATTTACGCCCTGTCTAACTAGTGTTGAAGATATAGTAAATCTCCTGCTTAAATCTCGAGGGGTACTACGCGTCGGCAAGAACTAGGTATATTAATTCATTTAACGACAACCAGAGTTAAAGACACGTTTTAATCGCGTTTACAACTTCTAAAGAGCCTTATGCGAAGATCCAGAGCTCATTAGCACGTAGTATCAACTGGTTGAGAATATGCGGGCGAAATATAGCATTATGGACTCCGATCTCTACAACTTTGACGAGACAGGCTTTATAATGGGTATAATCTCCCCAGTAATGGTTATAACTCGCGTAGATCGACGTGGCAGAGGCAAGGCAGTTTAGCCAGGCAATCAGGAATGGGCGACGGCAATTGTTTATATTAATAGCGAAGGTTGGAGTGTCCCTCCGTTTTTGGTAGTTCAAGGGAAGAATCATCTTACAAGTTGGTATACTAAGGGCGGCCTCTCATACAACTGGGTTATTAAACCTACAAGTAACGGATAGACAAACAATAAGACAGGTCTAGAATAGCTTAAGCACTTCAACAAGCATACTTCTACTCAAGCAAAGGGTCCATATCAAATACTTATCCTTGATAGACATGAGAGTCACGAGTCGGCCGAATTCCAAGAGTACTGCAAGGCACACAATATCATTACTCTTTGTTTACCTCCTCATTCCTCTCATTTGACCCAGCCACTCAATGTTAGGTGTTTTAGTGTCTTAAAACGGGCATATGGTCAAGAAATTGAGACTTTTATTAAAGCTCATATTAACCATATTACAAAGGTTAAGTTCTTTCTCGCCTTTAAAGCAGCCTATTCAGCCTCTATAACAGCTCAGAATGGCTAGGCTGGATTCCGTAGAGCTGGATTAGTACCTTTTAACCCGCAAGCTGTTCTTTCAAAGCTTGATGTAAGGTTACAGACTCCAACACCCACTATCACCCCCTCTGCCGATATCAACCTTTGGGTCTCACAGACTCCTCACAACCCAACTAATGCTCTTTTACAGACAACATTAGTTAAGAATCGGATTGCACGTCATCAAGGAAGCTCGCCAACCCCTATTTTCCAGACAGTAGCTACATTAGCTAAGGGTACAGAGCTGTTAGCTCATGAGATGACTTTATTGTCAGCCGAAGTCCGTACCCTTCGCAAGGCAAATGAAGCACTAAGTAAACGCCAGAGGGCTAAAAAGACTCAGGTCCGTCAAGGGGGGGCACTTACTATAGAGGATGCGCAGGACGTATTAGCTCAGAAGGAAGCAGAGGAACAGGCTCGACGCGACAAGCGCTCTGAGGGGGGTAGGCAAAAGGAGGGGCAGCCGTCTGGGCGACGATGTAGTACCTGCGGGAAGTCTGGTCATAATACACGAACTTGTCAAGAGGCTATAGATACTTCTAGTTTATCAGATTCAGATTCAGATTAATTAATATAATATGTTGTGATTATTTAATTTTACCCTTTAGGTGGCGGGGTGGGGAAAAGTACGTCGCTCGGTAATATGCGTCGCTCGGTGGTAAACCACGTTATAGATAGGTAAATTATAGATTATATATAATAATAATATAATCGGTAATTAATAGTTTACTCTTGTGATTCACTACTACCTCTACTACCTCTAGCACCGCTAGCACCGCTAGCTACCCTGGAAGTATATAGAGAAGGTTACCGATTAGGATCGGGGATCGCGTATAACAACGATATAATACTACTAGCAGTAGACCTATTAACAAGCGATTTATCTAGCGAACATTCGTTAAAGATTTAAGTAGGCAATGGTATATTAAGATGTGACGCTCATTAATTTTTAGTGTATTTACGTATGAAAATAATAAGTGAGAAAAATCGTAATACTAACAGTTATACCCTCTAAATAATCTACTTTTTGACCTCTAATTGATTTAGAGGGTATTTGAGGTATTTACGATTAATTAGAGAGTAAATCTGTCAATTACCGTAGAAATAAAAGATAAGCCAAAACCACCAGCAAAAACTCAATTATGAAAGTAATGTAGCGTAGTAGGTAAAATGTAAAGACCTAATCCCCATTCAGAAGAAGAAAAAAGCGACCATCCCCATATCATGTACGAAATTCCTATCTACCACTCCATCCATCCACAAAAAATGTGTTGTCTTGCCAGTATGTGTGTAATGTGATTCTCTTTTTCCATGTACAGTATACATTTCCCCTTCACGTCACGGCCCTCTTTATGCACCAACGGCCTCGGGAGCCTTATCCGCGTCGTAACCGTACTTTCCCTTCATCTCCTCGACCAGGTCGACGTAGCGCTTCTTGGCGGTCTCGGCGTCGATTCCTTCGTCTACGATTGCTTGCCAGGCCTTCTTCTTTGCTTTTCCCTGTTGGTTTGATGTGTTAGGAAGGTTGGTTTTGGGTTATGGGGGGCGGGGGGGGGTGTGGGGTTTGGGGCTCCCGAGAGGGGTTGTTAGATATGGGGAGAAAGGAAGGAAAGAAAGGAAGAACCAAACGTGCCTTGAGATCGAACATTCCTGGGGCCTCGGCTTTAGAGATATCCTCTCCGTTTGCGACCTTGAATAATCCTATTTGTTTCTCTTCGTTAGCTTACTTCCAACTCGGGTCTATCTGCGGGGTATTGGGGATGCCGTGGGGGATGGAATGTATGATGTGCGAGATGAGGAGAGAAGGAAGGATGTACCGTAGAGGGAGAGGAGATCCTCGTTGCTGGGCTTGGAGGTGAGTTTCTTGGAGTCTGCGACGGCGGTGTCGAAGGCGGACATGGCTGTGGTTGTTCTGGATCGTTGATCGAGGGGTTATGTTGGTTTTTTCAAAGAGGGGTTGGGGTTCTGTGGGGAGGTGTGATATTAGATTTAGGATCGCGAGATTTGTTTTGGATGGTTGAGGGGGAGAGGAGAGGAATGCACCTTGTTGGGTTTGTTGTGTGGTGGTGAGGTTGACGGTTGAGAATTGGTGGGGAAACGTTGATGATGTGGTGAGGGGCAGCAGCTGGGCAGAGCAGGACCTCGACCCCCTGGTATTATCGTCATTGCCTGACGGATTCTATGACCGGGGGACATCATCACGTGGAACTGTTTTCTTAGGTTACTATAATACTTCCAGGTTGTACGAGTATCACTTTGCATCTGTTTTCTGTTTTGTTTTGGAAGGGTTGTTTTTATCGCAATCGCAAGATGTGGTGATGACCCCGCAATTTGGACCTGCAGCCCGAAAAATGCCGTGTTTGGTACTACGGGCGAGCTTCTAAAAAGGCCTCATCATCTTTGCCAGTTTATAATCTCCATTTGCCATTTATTTCTCGTTAAGATTTTCGAAGGCCAATTAACCACTTTCTGGCGTTCGTGTAATAATAACTTGTTCTTTTTCTAATTAAAAAGAAAACTACTTAAGAAATTTGATGCCCAGTTTCTTCTCAGATTGGATGATTCCTTAGAATATCCTCAAATCTGGTTATGAGCTCTTGCATTATTTGTATTATTTGTATTTTATCTGGAATGCTTAAATCCTAAGGAGTTGTCTTGTCTCTAAATCTATTCCCCATTACCAGTATAGCAATTCCAAAACGGAGGGAACTTCAGTGAGGATAATGAAGTTTCTCCTGGCCAATAAGCAGTATCACTTTTCAGCCACGCATAAAAATAGAAATACAGGTCAAATCACGTTCTGATCACGAGACAGCTCTCCTTCGAAACCCCTGATGGACTTTTAATAAATTTCTGGAAGAATCCTATGGGTTATAATACATGCAGAGAAAGAAATCTGCATATTCCATAAGACATGAGTTTTGTGGAACAATGGTGCCTGAAATTGCTAGTGTTTGCACAGCCTCGTTTTGTTTTCAGCTCCGATATAAGGCTCTTGACCTCAACATCCCATTTCGAATTCGAAGCCCGAGCTGTCAAACTCAATCATAGCAATCACTACCTATCGATATCACCACTTTAGTCCAGTCATCAAAATGAAGATATATTTGAAAACACGTTAGTACATTTTATTAAGCCTGTCTTGGTCGATGAAAGCAACACTTCAGCCGTACCTGCCTATCGAGCCTGCGTTAGTTCAGCCGTGTAGGGCAGTTGAAGGGTTCAATCTAAGTACCAGGACCCAAATCTATCTCCAGATTAATAGGTAGGGTCTCGGGTAATTACACAACGAGAGAAGAGTTTGCGGCCGTTAACTGCCGCTTTTAACGTCTATCTAGAGACTGTTTGCAACGCAGCCTAAGAGTTTTTTTCGTATGCTTACTTACAAAATATTTAGTTACTGGAAAGACTATTGAGGTTAATTGCCAGCACGATGATACCGTTCGCAGCCTCAAGGAACAGGTTTACGACCGCGAAGGCATTCAGGTTGATGAACAACAAATGCTATACTCGGGAAAACATATGGACGAAAATAAGACCTTGAGTGACTATTCGATCCGTGAAGAATCAACAATAAATTTGATATTGCGGCTTCGGCAGACAGACAACGAGGCGCCTGTGAAGGAGGCTGTGAAGGAGCCATCTGGAGAGAATATTGATTCGACTAACCCGACTCGTGAGTTGCCCGATGGTTACTTTATCACTTATTTCCTTATCATTCTACCCAGTAGTACATTCTTGGGGTGGGGGGGTTGTTTTAAAAGGTTCGGAGATTTCGAAAGTCAATTTCCCCATTATCATAAACCTTTAGGGAAATGACTCTGATTATCCTAAACCGTTCGTACAAGTTATCTTCATGCAGGTGCTTGCACGGTGACGCTAACACCTCCTGCCGAAGAAATACCAATTTCCCCCAGGAATCTTAACTCGGAAAATCCAGCTCCAGTAACGAGGCCTGGAAACGATCACCATGAACCCTCCGCCTATGACCAGGGATTCGATGACGACGACTACTTGATAGATCCTGCAACATACTACGATAACATAGATAACTTGGAAAAGGTAGTAGTTGAAAGCTCCGAATACCACCGTTCAAGTGGAAGCTATCAGCCCAAAATTAGCCACATTGAGAAAGACTCTTTCTTTTCCGATCTCTATTGCGACCTGAACGTTGCAATGTGTCTCGCTAAAGCCACACCTTTTTCTGGAACCATCCCATCGGTGGAAGCAAGTCACGGTACAATATGTGCGGCTCTGAGTCTCGGTAAAAGCTACCTAATACTTTCCCACATCCTCGACATAATGGAAAATCTTACTCAGAGAGGCTTTTGCCACGATACCTTTACGGTATTGATACAGCGAGCCCCTAATGGTGGAGCCATCGCTGAAATGGTTCAAATCGAACGAGATGTGATTGTAACATTCCATTCAGAAATTGCAACCACAATCAAAAAAATCATGAGGCCCGGACGGCCGTTGTCAGACAGTGTCACTACCACGACCATATTGGATATCCTCTTACCAGCTTGCGATGCATTCATGGAGGTTCTAGGAATAACTTTTGGAGATCAATTTTCTCCGCATCATATTCTTCTCATGTCTCGGGTTCTGGTATTGATTCTTGATCTTGGCCTCGTTTCATACATGGGTTCTCATGGCTCACGTTTTGATATGTATGTATACAATCTTCCTCTTAGTTGCCTCTTTTCCTTAGCCAGAGGGAGCACATCTTATCTTCTGGCGAAGATAATTGTAACTACCTATCTATTTCATTGTCCTGACTGTTCAGGGTTATTCGGAACAATTTCCTTGGAGACTTGGAACAAACTAACCTAAGAAATTGAAACAATAAAGTTTTATTGTTCCAGTGCAAATCCAAGTCTTTACTTCCCTCTTTCCCTCTTTCCCTCTGTCGCTAATTCTTTGCAGTGAATATTTGGGCGTCGACAAACCTGAAATCACTGTGGAATCTGATATCCATAGCAAGATCGGGTTTGTGTTTTCACTCCGGAAGCTCGCCTGTCTAGACCAGTTTCTGAATTGTCAGCAAGTTTGGACGTTTCAACCACTACGAAAGCTTCCCCAAAAATCCATGACACCACCTCTTTCAATTCTAACATCGATTGAAGCCCTTGCAGACACTTGGGGGCCTCTATGGGAAGTTTCAGCAGGCGAAAAGTTCCCTGATTATATTAGGCAATTAAACGTCTCCACGGGTTTGATCTGCCGAGCGGAGAGTCACACGGAGTGCCCAATTGAAGGCGCGGTTGCATGCCATTGGTTCAACTCCACGGGTCTGATCCCACTACCTTCTGAGGAGGAGTTTGACAGAGCCCTCATCAGGAGGGACCAAAAGCTTCTCATTGGTGGAATTCCAGACTCGTCTCTAAAGACCAATAGGACTTGCTCTTACAATCTCGATGACCTAGAAAGGGACTATGGACTTCATATGTCACCTCTTGGTACCTCCGCTTCGAGCTGGACTTACGACGAGCGACAAGTGGGATTCTCTGCATCCCAATATATCGGAATCACTGTGTTGGGAACTCAGAAAAAGCTGCCCTGTGTCACGCAAAAGCAGGCCATCTGGAACAAATGGACAAACCAACCGACACGAGCCAATCCACGAATTCTCAATTCGTACCTTGGTGTTGAGATCAGTCACTGTACGGGGAATGCCAGACGAGTCAAGTTACGACGTCTCTTTACAATGAAGCCCATTCGAGCTCTAATAAAGAAGCAATTCCCCGACTGGTCAACATCCACTGTGCATGGACTGGATCTTCAATCGGCATTCATAAGCGATGATGACTTAGCCATTGAGGAAGTCTGGGTGAAATACTACAAGTCTCGGGAGAAGATTGCCGAGTTGATCTGCTTTGTTCTTGAACTACTAGAAAGAACCGGGACATCAGCCGGTAAATTTAATGCTGCGTTCCTGAACCAAAATCGAGAATTATCGATGCCAATCGAGCCTCGCTTAAACAGCTGGACGGAGTTTCTAGAGGACTCCCACCTAACTGCTGTCTATGCCTTGGTCAATCAGACTTGCCTCGATAGTGGAGAATTAGGTCATTTTGTTACTACTTGCAACGCTCGATCCTCTGGCTTCACCGTGTTCGAGACGCAAATCGCCATTCCCCATGCTGAAATTCCGAAAGACAAGATCTGGCTCAACCAAAGAGGATTCTTACAGCGATCAAAAAAGTCAGAGGGTGTCCAAATCCTCACCTGGGAGCAGGGAAGAGCGCGAGAATTCGGGGGGAAGATTGGGAAATTCCTTGGAAGTAGAAATACTCCCTTAAGTCGTGAGGTTCAGGATGAAAATGAGCTGGGGGGTCAGCTTGTCCCGGTTCTTGTGAAATCAACGATTCCTAGTCATGGGGGACTCCAAGTTAGAAGAACATTACGACAGAGCCTTATGGGTGTGAAGGTTGAGCCATTGGGGAACTCGGTTCCGATCAGGGCGAAAGTTGCAGATCCTCTACCATTGCAATGTGTTCAACAGCAGGGGACTGGACCTCATGCGAGATAACTGGGTTCTGTTCTATTGTAAGAGAGAGTTTAGGACAATAATATTTCATTCTCTAACAAAGAATTGGGGAAATAATGTCTCGATTCCCTATAGCATTCGCACCAGTTCATCAAGCACGAGTTCACGCCGAAGATGTTGCTCTACCTATGAATCGTGATAAGTGTGCCTGATAAGTGACGATAAATTGAAGTTTGACACAATTTTCCGCACACTCTTGTAGAAAGCACCAGTGTGAATACCTAATCTGGCCTGTGCGTTCTCAATCTTCAATTAACAAGGCACGATCGAGGTGATGTCAAGAGGGGAAGAGAGGAAGAGCGAGGTCTGTACCTCTATCAAGAGGTAGAGACCGAGGTGTCGAGAGATGAGGACCGGTGGTTGAACAAATATCAAGAATAAAGGAGCAGAGCGAAGCAGTGGCGAAATTTCGAACTGTCGAGGTCGCGTCGTCTAGAACACTTAGCGAGAGAACACTCTTCGTCGCTCCTTCCTCAGCTCATTTTAGCAGGAGAACAAAACAAGGCACGACATCCATACTCCTGTCTACCTGCTCTCTGAGCATAAACCCCATGGACAATGTCTTTCGTTGTTGAAACCACATCGCAGGGGGTGAACCCTAAATGCGCACCGGTCCTTGTCTTGTGCTGGATGGACCTCAAATAGTCCTTTGTCTTTCATCACGGATTATCTGACGGTCAATCTCACCGATAATAATTCGAATCTCTCATTTCTAAACTACTTTCCCTTCGGGCAAAAAATCAGGAGTCCCACCAAGTGACCCAAATATATCTCCCACATAATTCCCAGCCTCAACACCACTCTCAAACGTCTCCTCCCACCCATTCAATATCCCCTCAACAACTTGAAGAGCAGCAAGGTACAAATTCCGCAACGAAGGTTCAAGCCCACCCTCATCCATGACAAACGGCAAGGAAGCTATGTCTTTCTCCGCATACCCACGATCAAAATTCGAACCCGATCGCATTAGGATGATACGTGAGAAGTCAACCTTCTTCTGTAATGCAGCACGAAGGAGGGCAGTGAGAATCGCGGTATCCTCTTGTGCTGTCATCACATAGGTTGCTTTAGAATTGGTATAGGTTTTAAAAAGGGCTTCCATGCCTTCGCAGAGGAGCTTTCCGTGCCAGAATGTATTCGAAGAAGCCACATCTCCTTCGATAATACTTGGCGCACGAGTAGCTGGTTCGTACACTCCATTTGGGAAATCAGAATAAAGTTTTCTAAGTTCCGAGGCCTGAGGAGAATCTTCTAATTTCGCGGTACGAGCAAAGGAGAGAGCTACTTTTCGCAATGCATCATTCAACTCATATACCTCGGAGCCATGAATATAGCGCGGGAAAGAGGAATGTGCGTCTGCTCCCATAGGTACATATCCGGTACTCCATTCAGAAGGGATTTCTCGGCCGTCGAATTCTAATTGTGTATCTACTTGGACCGCGAATTTCGCGACGGCTACACTCCCAAGGGTGCCGAATTTCGGGCTCACACCTGCGATCCCCGTTAGCAGGAAGTAGGTTTTCGAGAAGTCGTATTCTGGGGAGGATGTCAGCGCGGCTACTGATAAGGCCGCGTTGATTACTTTTTATACGGTTAGTTGCTAATTTCTCGAGAATGGAGGGAAAACATACAAGCTGTCCCTGTGACCAATAAACACACGGACTTATCTTCTGTGAAGAAGATTGTTTCGTACCCTCGTGAGAGGCCGGGGAGGGTAATTTTATGAATGAATTGCAAAGGACTTGTTTCAGAAAGCCAGTTTGCTGCCTCTTTTTTGAACTAGTCAGAGATTTAGCTTATGTTATTTGCTTGGTTGCGGGGTGTGATTTACCATCGCGAGGATGCATATTTTTGGTGCAGCCATCTTACTTGTTCCTTGTGAGGCGCTTGTTCAAGTTAGGAAGGTGTTAGAAATAGTTTTATCAGAATTTTGTAGCGTTCTCCTGAGCAGAAGTAGGCGGGGGATGAAAAGGCGCAGTAATGCAGTAGTGAAAAGGAGGGAGGCTGGGAAGTGAGGGGTAGTGGCACCCTTGTCAGGGAAGTGTCCATCGTATATAAATTTTGCAGGCTGTGTGCCACTAAGCCCTAACCAATAACGTAGAATGAGTCAAGGAAACGAGGCTGCAGATAGTACTCAGAGAGTATTAGTATTACTGTACCATGATCCATACTTCGTATCGTTTAACCACCAACCAAATAGAGGTCTACTAATCAAAAAGTGGGTCACCACTCCGTACGCACAGTCCAAAATCAACCGAAAACACACCATACGTCGCCATCTTTGTAACTGTATAATTCTACTAATTTTGAAATATACGGCGCGCCATAAGAAGAACAGTTTTGTAACTCATGATTTAACAATAAGCTAGGCGTTTGATCTAAAATATTATTAATTCACTAGTAACTCTAATGACTTATATATGAAACATGTTGTAACGTGGTTTATCAGGACCCTGCGCATATCAGGACCCTGTGTGACGATTCTCAAACTAACTAACTAAGGTAACTGAGTATCGCTGGGGTTTGTTCTTGTAAAGAGGTTCAATCGCGGACTGGGTGTTTACTCGGAGGTAAACTCGTCACTTAACTACAAAGCTGTCAAGGTATTGATAACAATGTAATATTGAGTTGAGCACGAAGCTCCTATCTAAAGGCAGACGTGCCAGTCTTATATAGAACCTTCGTTCCCTGTTGGAGTCCCTCGCTTAAGAGGACTACCCCTGTTGGAGTCCCTTGCTTAAAGGGAGTCCCAAATATTGAGGACTCCAATGGCCCCTAAGGACTCTATCATGTGAGGACTCTATCACGTGATCTGTACTAACATAATGAGATCCTGCACTAAGGGCTTAATGCTGTACTAGTGCTTTACTAAGGGTTTATATATAAATAGTGTTCTAACCTGTTAGGACGCTGCCTGGTCTTCACTCATCACGTGTTAGCACGTGGTTCGTGACACCCTGCGCACTCCAAAACCCATAACGTACTTCACTAGCCTCTTGCCGTCCCTAGCCTATGGCCGTGTCCCTACTAAATGTGTCGCGTTATTATTATATTATTACCTATATGCTATAAATATCAGCGCATTAGTTAGTATAGGTTTTATTATAGTAGATTAGGTTGTAATCGTAATATATATATATTTTACATTAGGTGATATATAGGGACACGGCCATAGGCTAGGGACGGCAAGAGGCTAGTGAAGTACGTTACAAAAAGCTGCTTAGTAAGCAACTCTAGCTTTTTAGTGTATATATAAAAAAAGCTAAAATTGAAATTTTGGTTTTATTACTATATAAACAAGTAAAAGACAAAATTTCAGACGTTTACTAATTGTAGTTAACGATTCGCTTAAAATTACCCCTGTATTTATGATTTATTTTTCATTTCTTTAATAACTAAGTGATTATAATTAGTACGCATCTAAAACTCTATATTGTATTTCTTTATATACTACTGAAACTAACTTTTCAATTTTAGCTTTTTTCATCAATAGAATAAAAAGTTAGAGCTGCTTACTAAGCAGCTTTTTGTATAGGTTTTGGAGTGCGCAGGGTCCTGATATGCGTAGGGTCCTGATAAACCACGTTATGTATTATACGTTACTCTAATGTAGGAAGAATCAAAGAAAGTCAGAGAATATGGTTAAATAACTCTCTATACTTAGTTTCTGATAAATACCTACTAGCTTTATTGTGTAATTAGTAGGTGCGTTTTCGGTTCTTGCCAGTGCGTATGGAGTAGTGACAACCCCTGGTGCAATGATTTTTCTATTTCAATCCAAGCAAGACACTTGGAACGTGTTGAGTCCCTGACATATAGGAGCGTGGAAATGAAGTGTTGAAATAGAGGGAAGTTCTATTGTTTACGTGAAGCCACAGCATTTTCTCTCTACCCTTGACTTTCTCACAGTCTTTTCGCCCAAGAATTAGTTATCGTTTTGGGGAACGTTCAAACATATCCCGTGTTTACCAATTTGATGTCTTGATGGCTTACTACTCTGCTCCTTCATATCTCAGTACCTTCTTCCTCAAAGTCACAGACAGTGGCTTCTTTATTGAGGACCTCAACTATATATCTGCATCCTTGGTAAAACTTTCATCTACTCATTGTAGAATTCAATTTATAGGAATTGAAGATAGATTAAGTTAACGGTCGATTTGTTAAATAGATCTTAATAGCGTTCTATTATATTTTGAGGTGAATCAACTTCCATCAATCAGTCTACTGTGAGCCCTTTTGTTCTCTGCAACATCAGAGGGGTGAATCAACTGCTAGAAGTTTCCCTTATTATGTTCACAATCAACTTGCCACCTCCAAATCTACAAGATTTCATGTATAAATATCAGCCATAGCTTTCCAAATCTGAATTTTCTCTTTACATACAACAACAACTTCCGATCATACACGCTTTTATTCACAACACTCTCTCTACACAACCTCTGCTTCGAATAAACCCAGAATCCATAACTCTCATACCACCTTCAACACTCCCAATCACCCAAACCCCTCAACTCTTACAACACCACCTATAACAACATCTCAAGATGCCCGGCTCAGCATTCTGGCACACAGTCGAACACGACAAAGCACTCCGTAACCTACGCGTCCCCGGTGAGCGAGAACCAAACTTTTTCCTCGACTTATACAAGTCCATGACTGGCAAGGAGTGGTAAGTGGACTTTCAAATCACAGATTTGCATTATCCCTAGGATTTCAGCTAATACTAAAACTTTATAGCCCTAAGACCCAACAAACAGCTGGCAAGCCCGAAGAACCAAATGCAAAGCCAAGCGAGTCAAGCCAATCGGGAAAGGAGGTTGCTCGGAAATTCGAGAATTTCATGTGGAAGCGTTCTTAGACTTCTTACAGATTTACCCGTAATGTGGGAGTTTGTTTTGCTTTTCTGAGTCGGGAGTTGAGACTTACGGTATCTTAAATGTACTGAATGGCAAATCGTAAATCTTAAAAGTCAAGTATTCATTAAGAGAATAGAATTTGTTCATTGTCCTAATCCAAGGCGCTCTAGAGGCGTTGAAATGTGTAAAGCATCTCTTGTGTGTGTGTCTCTCTCTCTCTCCTTCTCCTTCTCCTTCCCTTTCACTTCCCTTTCCTCTCCCATTTTAAAGCCTACTATTCTCTTTCTTTCTCTAAAACTGAGTACGATTACGGAAGACACTCGTTTAGTTGTTGTATTTTCGAAGTGTTAGTGGGAGTAGTAGATAAAATAGTATAACGAGAGAAAAGAGAGGGCAACAAAAGAGAGGCAAAAATTAAAATTAAAAAGCAGCACTCTTAAGAAGTAATAAAGGATATACTTAAAAGATGAAGGTTAGAGACTTCTAAGGAGGGAAAAAGGTACTTTTATATAACTTTTCAAGCTAAAAAGTAATAATGACTAATATTAGTATTAGACTAGATTATTTAAGAGCTATAAATAAAGTTTAGTAGAAATTTATACTTGATTTTCAGATATACTAGAACATTACTAAGTACTACTTAGCTTAATTATATATATTTTTAACATTACTAAGACTTAAATAACCAATTTTATTCTCCACTAGGCTTTATATCCCAGTCCCGAAAGACCAAAGTTGAAAGGATGACGTAACTCTGTGTAACCCTACTGCACGACATCAGCGGCCGCTAACCAATATAGGACTAGTAGATCAATGAGGCATGTCAAAAGTGGGTCGATGAGTATAAGAGAAAGTTATCACCACCTAATTTTACTTATCACATCGCAAAGAGAGAGCCACTCTCCTTGACCTACTTACACCCAGAACCAAATAACACTCCAAATCACTTTCTTCCGTCAAATGACCCAAAGCACCTCTAGGGCATGCTTACGCATGCCGTTGTGTCATGGGATCGTTATTGAAGAGTGCTCGATACCACAACTCCAAGATTATCTAACCAACTCATCCTTCACATCCAGGGAACTAGCCCAGTGCTACCTCCATCGAATTGAGCTCGTCAACCCTCGTTTAAAAGCTGTCATTGAAACGAATCCAGATGCGTTAGAAATCGCCAACCAACTCGATAAAGAACGAAAGAACGGCCTTATCAGAAGTCGCCTACATGGGATCCCATATATCCTCAAAGACAACATCGCAACTAAAGATAAGATGCAGACGACTGCAGGATGTGCTGCATTGATAGATACTATTGTTGCTGCAGATGCACGTATTGTTACTCTCTTGCGGGACGCTGGAGCTCTGCTTCTCGCTAAAGCGAACCTGTCTGAGTTTGCTTCTATGCGAGCATCCTATTACGCTGAAGGTTACTCTTCTCGAGGCGGACAAAATCGGAATCCGTACAATCTTGCCCATCATGCGGGAGGTTCAAGCTCGGGGAGCGCTAGTTCACTTGCTGCGAATATGTGTGCTTTTAGTATTGGTACGGAGACGGATGGGAGTATCATGTTTCCTGCAGATCGTAATGCAGTAGTAGGCATAAAGCCTACAGTTGGACTGACATCCACTGAGGGCGTCATCCCAGAATCCCCGAGTATGGATACTATTGGCCCTTTTGGTCGATCAGTGGAGGACGCGACTATTGTCTTGGATGTTATCCAAGAGAAACAACCACTTCTTTACACTTCCTGGCTCAGTACTAAACATGGTCTGGCTGGGGCAAGATTCGGTATGCCATGGAAGAGAGTGTGGGAAACAGCAGGTCAAAAGGCAGGAAAGGTCGAGTACAACTCTCTCATGGAGTTAATTGGCAAGATTGAAGAAGCCGGTGCACAGGTTTTCAAGGTTGACTTCCCAAGTGCCGATGAGATAGTTCCTCCGGGTGGCTGGGACTGGGGATATGGCCATGGGAAACCGGGCTCGAAGCTATCGGAATTCGAGGTCGTAAGGACAGAGTTTTATCGAAGCCTGCAATCGTATCTCAGCCAACTTGCCGTCAATAGTGGAAGAATCAATTCACTCGAAGATATAGCTGCTTACAATATCCAACACACTGCTCAAGAGGGAGGCATTCCTGGAACACATCCAGCATGGCCAACTGGTCAAGACAACTTTGACAAATGTATTGAGTCGAAAGACTGGCCCGAGGATGTCTATCTCAAGGCACTGGAGTATATTCGGCAGAAATCGAGGGAAGAGGGCATCGATGCAGCGCTACAATATGAGGGGAAATCCTTGGACGGTCTACTTGTGCCTTTACAAGCAGAAGGCGGAGTCGCCTGTTCAGTTGCAGCGAAAGCCGGTTATCCTATGATTACCATTCCGGTCGGTGTCAACAAGACGGGCATTCCATTTGGAATGGGGGTCATCCAAACTGCAATGAAGGAGCATCTGCTGATCAAATATGGGTCGGCTATTGAGGACCTTGTTGGTGGCCGAATGTTACCACAGTTCTTGAACCTTGAAGCTGATAATTATCTTTACGTTGGACAATCTCCAGAGAAATCGACAATGCTATAGCTTCTGCGTCAAATTCAAACATCTTTCACCCTATTCCATCTCCGTCTCAGATCACACCTCTAAGATGACTCCCACTTGCGACCATGTTAGGCCTCATAGCTTTTTTTTCGTCATGCTTTTGTACACCGTTCATGTGTCTCACCTAGCGAATACCATGATGATGATGCCCATGGATAATGGACCTTTAACTGTCCAAAAAAACATGGAATTAAAGTTGAAGAGATTCGAGAGCTCTAATTCTAAAGTAAGGGGTAAAGAGTGTGAGTGGGAGGAAGACAATTGTGAAGGCAGTGAACACTAAAATCGATCTTGCCTGCCCCCCGGACCTTTTAGCCTCTTCTAATGCCATGTTTCGCTAACCAAAGCAAATTCTTGCTGCTCCAGGACTCGAAACTGGAGGAGTACATACAAATAACGATCAACTTTACTCTTCAGTGTTCCCCAGTAGAGAATGATGCTGTTGGAGTCTTTATCCACTAGATCCATCACTTGTTGAAGCAAACTGCGCACGGCTTTCGAGGGATAATGGTCGGCGTAAAAGTGGTTGACGGAGACCTTGACAATCCGCAAAGTTTGACCGCCGCCTTCGCATCTGCCAATGTGATCTTTGCAGTTACAAAGATGCAATATTAGTCTTACTTTTAAACGAATATAATATATATTCCTTAAAAAGAATCTAAGCTAAAAAGTCTAAGGTAATTAAAAGCTACTAAATCGACGAAAGAAGACGAGCATCGAAAGGAAATAGATAAATACCGATATACGATTATAATACAAGATATACGACAGACGAATACCGATACACAAGTACCCAAAGGAAATAGACGATAGACGATAGATGAAAAAAGTGCAAGTGCTTAAAAGAAAAAGAAAAAGAAAAATCAACAGAGCCGAAGTTGAAAACTCTTATTCTCCTATTCGTGGTAAAGTCTACTTATATACTACACCGAATTACACTCACACCACACCTCATTTACACTAAACTCACCTCCTTCCCCTCCCTTGAGAGAAACTCCATACATGAAAACGCGTGGATTATCTTTCTATACCTCACCTCACCTACCTCACCTACCTAGTGCATTTTAACACGAGTGGGGAAGACTTCACTGCACGATACTTCACTTCACACTGCATGCATACATACATTACCCTGTAGATGACTTCACCATTTCCCAACCCCCCACCTTGTCCACCCCACCACTTGCCAGCCCAGAGCCCAGCTCAATCAGCTGCAGCTGCTCGTACCAGACACTCACCTCACGCACTTTGTAGAGAAAACAAACTCACTCACAGAAACGGCCAGGCACAAGCATGATATTTGAGTTGTAATCAGTCTTTGAATTTTCATAGCCCTATTGGATTTTAAAGAGGCAAGAAGAGAGCAACCTGTACTAATGTCTGTTTTGTCTGTCTGTTCTCATCAGGGGATCTAGCAAAAAGCCTCACAAAGCCAAAGCCTTCCCACACCCTCAATCCTCCAAATCTCATCCACAAAAATATGGCTTGGATTAATGTACCAAATACAAAGCGATTGATTGCTTGAATCGTTTAAAAAAAGTTGTCCCCACCCTCCATTCCGATAACGCCAACCCTTTGGTCTATTGAACAACGCTCACAAAAGCAAGAACGACGAAAAGAACAATTTTGTTTTCCCTTGAGATCGGCCCTGCGGGGTCATCGACTCATTAAAATTATACGCAAAGACAGAGATGTAAAGAGAAAATCTATGCCGCATCGGCCGATGCAACAGGCTCTGCAATACGGGTAACTTGGCTGCCAGCACGAATAATCTTCTTGCCCGCAGAGTCACTGACAAAAGAGATGTCCTTGTTCTCGCGTTGTGCTCGCTTCCAGATCTCGACCTCGCAACCTCCTCGTAGAACACCAACTCGCATTGTCGACAACAAGTTGTGGGCGGCGTTGGAATGGTTATAAACACCTCCGTTGAAGATGGCGGTTGAGTCTTTTCCGATACCAGAGGTGATCAAGGCCTTTCCACCTGGGTGATCCTTGATGAAATCGGTGATATCGTGAACAACACCAGCGACAGCAACAAGAGCGCGGCCGTTCTTGGCCTCGGCTTGGTAGGATTCCCAGTCGATGATTGGCAATTGTTCAAGAGGAATACCCCAATCGAGAGTCTGTCTCTTTTGGTCGAGCTTCTTTTGCAATTGTTGGAGACGACCCTTCTCAATCTCGTTTTGCTTGAACTGCTTCAAGTCATATGCGAGTCCGAGTTGTTTCCAGATCCAGATGGACCACTTGGTAGGGTCATACTGATGCCATTCGATAGCGTTTCGGTAATCAGATGGGAACTCGTGGTGGAAGTTGTGGTAACCTTCCCCGAGAGTGACAAATGCAGTGATAACGTGGTCACGAGGAGAGTTGCGGTCGTCGAAAGGTTGGTCGCCGAGCCAATGAGCCAAAGAGTTGACGCAGAAGGTGGCTTGTTGAACGACGAAGATTCGGAGAATACCAGCGTAGATGAACCCTCCCTTCCAGTCTCCCCATCCGAGACCAGTGACGAGGCAAGGGAAGATCATTCCCATGAAGATAACGCACTTGATGTAGTTTCTGTGTTGCCAGACGACGACTGGGTCATCGTTCAAGTCGGAAATGTCGGTACGACCGATACGCTTTGGGTTCTGCTTCAAGATCATCCATCCGAAATGCGAGTAAACGATTCCCTTTCGAACGGAGTATGGGTCCTTGTCGGTATCGGTGTATCTGTGGTGAGCTCGGTGATCTCTTGACCACCATCGAATTGAGCCTTGGACGGCACCAGCACCAACGGCAGCGAGGAAGAGTTTGAGGGGGAGGCGGGCGGAGTAGGAAGTGTGTGCCCAGAGACGATGGTAGCCTGCGAGTGGAAAGATTAGCTCTTGCCCAATTTACCCCTTGGAAGGAGATTGGGTGACATACCTGCAGTTATTCCAAGACCTGTCATGAAGTAATAGCAGAAGGCAAAGACTGCCGTCTTCCAGTAAAGAGGGGTGGAGTAGGCGGCAATCATTCCGTAGATTGGCACACCAACGATGAGGGTGATGTTGAGCCAATTGACGTGTTTGTACCAGTTTGATCTGGTGATGGCCTCGTCGGCGATGTGAGCTTTCTTGGTATCATATTTCTTGGTTGCTCGAGCAGGAGACTCTGCCGGCTTTGCCATGTTGGCTGGCGTGGAGGAGAGAGTCGCCATTGTTGATTGTTTGGCGGAATGAATGTCGTGAGGAAGAAGAAGAGGAGGAGAGGTGGGAGGAAGAAGGAGGAAGAGGTTTATAATTGTTGGCAGACCCGAGGCACTAGCGTCGGATGGGGGGCACCTCAGTCGGAGAGAGAGCGTGCAGGCTTGTGCAGGTGGTGGTGGGTGGTGGCCAAAAGACGTGGGGAAGGATCGTTTGGAAAGAGTGGAAAGAGTGGAAAGAGTGGAACTGTCAGTTTTTGGTGGGATATGGATGGATGTACTTTCTTCCCTCTTCTGCTCTCCTATTCTTCCGCTTGTGAATGGTCGGCAAATTCCCAACGTCCAAGAAGCGACTGTTTTATGGGCAGTTGTCCGTCCTTTTTCCTCTTTGCAATTGCTGGGAAAACTCGATCTCTGACGATAATCCTCTCGCGCGCTTCCAGATCGAATGACTTGTTCAAGATAATGGCATGTGCCGTGGACAATTGCATGCCATCCACCTCCCCTCCTGGCCAGATTCTCTTGCCAGGAGGCCATCCTCAACAATTTTGATAAGGTTGACGCTGATTGGCTGCGTAGCGATTTAGGGGCCCAGCGGTTCCTCTTTGGGTCAACAACTTGGCAAGCCAGGGAGCCAGGGAGCCAGGGGGGGCTAAAATCACGGTTATTCACCATCTGAATTACGGAGACACGCCTCATCCCAATAAACATGGGGTAATAGTAATTTCCATTTCTTCTTCGAAAATCATCATGATTTTTAGCCCACTCCTAGCCCCAAGTCCGGGGAAAATATAACATATATCCTCCTTTTCCACCTCTTCATTCCCCCGGCATGAACGGGCAACTGTCGTTCCTGCCCCAACACAGAAATAGATTTTCCATCCAGGGCAAAGGCTGTAGGGTTTAGTTCCATGCAGGGACCGCAAACCGCCATCAACAAAACCGGAACCCTACCCAAGGGGGCAGCCATGACGAAACGAACAAGCCTTCCAAACTTTGATAAGCAGCAAAAACACACGCGTTCGGACCAATCTAATCAGAAGAAAGATGCATGGGGGGGCAGGGGGTTCATATTCAACAAAACTCGGTTACAGGATTTGCCTGCCCCCCGCCTGTCTGTTATTTACTCTCGAGTATTCGTCATTTTTTTTTTACATGTGTCAAATAGTTCCCTACATGTTTGAGATTTCTCTCTTTTTACCTCGGTTGATCATCACTTTTGTTCCGCTAGATGCTCCCCCTTCATGCCTTTCCAACGTGTACCCCGCTAGTGGCTCAACAACTTTTTGGATGGAGCAAGGGGGTTCCACCTGCATATCTCCACGTGATTCTCAACTCGGGGAAATTGCGTGTGCAGTTCCGGTTTCTTGGTATGTGGTTGAATACTTCGCCACCAAGCCAAATTAATTGTATTAGCCCAGATGTGAGGGTTTGGAATGGTTGTTACGGAGTACGTTGGACAAGGCAATGGTGTTGGAAAAATCTTCTCCTGTTTGTAAGTAGTCCAGGTATAAGAACCTAAGACTCACACTATAAAATTCTGGTACTATTCCCAGGTGACCTACGAATTGTACTACCTCCGTACTCTCTATTGGTAGGTTACCTACTAATTGCTTCTAGTCGCTTGTGCTATCTGTAGGTTACCTACTGATTACCTACTGATCACCTACTGCTAGTCAACTCTGTCACCTACTCTCCCCTCCGCTAAATAAAATATAGCGTGCTGAGTGATATTGAGTGAAGCCCTCCTTCAAATTTACCATTTACACTACATTTTATCTCTCTCGCTGGCTTCTTACTCCCTAGAATAAAGGATCTACTCTTCCCGCCACCGTTTCTCAATGATAAAACGCAAGATGGAGAGTCCCCACTTCCCCCCCCCCAAGCCACGCAATAATTCTCACAACCTTTCGCTAGATAACACATATAAGTAGGAACTACCTTTTCTTCTCGTCTCCCTAGTCGATACATACATATCGCATCAACCTACAAAGCCTTGCATCCCAAGTCTCGGGGTTGCAGAAGCGCCACTTTCAAGATTCGTCGTTGCGGAAAGGGAATGATTTGATGGTTTAAATATCTCTCCTCGGTATCTTTGACATCACCCTAATTGACAACAATACGAGAGCGCTGTGTACTCGGGAGGATCAAGGAGCGAAGTACACACCTGATTTCCTCCCCGGGTAGAATGGTGATGAGAAGAATTTCTTTCCTTTTGTCGTTTACTAGTGCCTGAAGTATTTTGAATGGTGGAATGGGTTCGAAAGATACCTCGAGTCGGGGTTCTGTGGATAGTTCTATATATATATCTGGTTTGAGAATTTCTCGTTCGTCAGCTGAGTGTCCCTGATACGTGTATAACCTACCGTTGCACGAAATGTGCGATCGAATGTTGGAACATGGAAATTGTCGTCAAGCGTCTTTTATCCTGGAATAAGAGGACCCGTCTTGCTAATGAAAGTACGATGGGCAATGCGTTTAGTGGTGTAGTAGTTCGGTTCAGGGGGGGGGGTGACATAGAGTTAGATAGAAAGCTCTCAGGTAGAAATCTAGTATAACCTTCATCTAATACATAGTAACTGCCTTATACTCTTATCGATCTCTAGAGCTACGATTCTATAAGTAGAATAGTACTTCCTACTCTCCTACTTGTTTTTACAGGTACTTTTAGACGTAAGGTACTTAACAGAAGCGAGGTAGACAGAAATTAGTATAACTAATTTATATAGTAATTACGAAAATTAACTAAGTATCTATATAGTTGATTTTCTCTTTTTCCTCGTATAGTTTCAAAGAAGTATAGAGAACTACTAGTTAATTTTACTTTCATTTAGTAAAACTGTAGTACGTAGTTTAGAACTAACCCCAAGTTAAGATATTATAATATTCCTAAGAAAACACCTCTAAAAGAACGGTAGAATAAGGGTAAAACAAGGGGGTAATATATATAAAAAATATAGAGTCGAGATTTTACCTAACTCCGGAACTTGTAGCTTTTAAGACGTTGCGAAGGTTTTCTTAAGATACGGTTCTTTTTTTCGTTTTATCACCTATCGTAGTTTCCTTATTTATATTCTTCGATTTACAACTGGTTCAACACTACGATTGTTAAACTGTTTGGCAACACTGATGGACATTGGACAGTTGGTCGTTCTATTCTTCCACGCGCAGAATGCGAATGCGAAAGGAGAGGAAAAGTGTAGTACACTCGGAAGTCCATTTCGAAATGTGCCTTAGAAATTGACAATTAGAAGTAGTAGTCTAGTGTGTGTTTCTCTTCATGAGATAGTCTACCCTAGATAAGAGGGGTTTCATGCAAGTCCAAGCAATTAAGTAAAAGTTAGGGGTCTAGATAAATATAGAACCTACTGATATCACGGATATAATCGATGCCCTATAAATACTTAATTTGTAAATCAATATAAAGGAACAATCATGTAGACAGCTAACGGGGAAAGCGAAATAAAATTATTAAGCGAGGGGATTTCCGTAGATAGTAGCTAAAAATTCGTAGATCCGTTCAAATAAGCATTGAGAAATATATTTAGGGATTAAAATGAATGTGCGCTTGGATACCTAAAATTAGTCAGCTATACTCTTCTTTTTCTGTTTCCTAATTAAGGGTGCTATCGAATAGAAGACACCAAAGAATTGATAGTAAGAGAGTAGGCGTTGCTCTAGGGGAACTACCTTTTTTGCCCAATTTCGTGATGAGGTTTAGAACAATCAAATTTATTGTCCGAGAAGGTTTGGAAGAATAAGAAACTCTGGTTCCCAATTTTCTAAACTTTCTCGAATCATATTCTGAGTTGCTCGAACGTCCTAAATCAATAGAGGGTCGGGGTGTACTCAGAGTAAAGCTCGGATCTCTTACCTTCTATACCAACTCAATTATTTTCTCCTCCGACTCCTTAATGAACACGTCTTCTTGGCCAGGCCAATCTTCTCTACCATAAAAATCAAGCTCCCGGTGGAAGTGACGTCCCACTCTCGAGTACCGTTCACCAGTAACCTTGTGCAAAACGAGACCCCTATAATCATCCATAACAACCATGAGGAATACGGGGATTAGGGTAGAGGCATTTTCAGAGACAAGTTTCTCTTCAACATAATCAGGTGTGAATGGGACGCCAGTGAACGAGCTCCCATCTTTGACTTGATTGGGGTCATCTATCCTGAGTTCATAGTTTCTGCTCCTGTATCCATCACACCCGTCCTTCCTGGTCATAAATGCTGGTCGCAAACAGCAATAAAGAACCAAAACTCCGAACGTAACGGCTCTAAATAGGTTAATCTGGTTATTGTTGTGACATCCACGATGATAGTGAAGAATCTTGAAACTTTTGTGACTTTTGTTAGGGGAGCCGGAGAGAAAAGTTATAGGGAGAACTAGCCCACCCCAAGACCATGATGGGCCCAGATATTGCACTGGTCGTCTTCTTGGGGCACCGGCCACAATCCAAGAGACCAATTCATGGGGCAATCGCTGTCTCCAAAGTCCAGCACAATACTCACTATCCAATATTTTTCCAAACTGAGCTGCAATCCCAGAAAGTGCAAAAGTCGATCACCAGGTTCACTCAAATTACGATAAGTATAATTTGATACTAGTCGATACCAGTGTCTCAAGGCATCAATGCTATGTTTGTCGTCAAGCCAAGAGAGAGAAGGAGAAACCTCCTTAATTCCAATTGCTGTTTTTGAGATCTTTGGATTGCGAAGTGTAGAACATGGTAGTGCAGCCATATAATTGTTGCTATCATCCTCGCCCTTGCTTAGGGAATGTTTAAAGTACAACACGCTGTCTGCGACCTTGTTCTGACAACAAAGCCCTCGCGTCTGTAATGACCCATATTCCAGGTACCGGGGGGATAAAAGCCGTTCTTGTAATGCCCAACCCCGGGTATTGAGTGGCTCTTGGGGCAAATCACAGGGTGGAACGATGACCGCGGTTTCCGCGGTACCATTCGACTTTTTCGATAGCAATTCTATGCAAATGGTAGGGCATCTGCTTGCCAAAAAGCCTTCGCCAGCACTATTGGAACAAGATGCGGCAATTGTCACAGTTGCTTGGCGGTAGACCGATTGCATCGTCCCAATCTCATACTCCTTATCCTCGGGGCTGTCTTGAAGTATACACAAAGCGTCAACCCATAGATTTCGAAGGCCCAAAGTATTTGTCACTACTACCGCATCCCGTATAGCGGCAGGCAGCGACTCAAATTTGATGCAGTTTAAATTCTCCTCAATGGTATCACGCGTCGTGATAAAATGATTGTCCCTACCCCAGCAGTAAGACAATGCCGCAAAGGGCTCTATACAAGTGGGGTCCGTTTTGCACAGTCTTAGACCAATGCCACCATCGACGTTTTGTATCCGCAACACTCTAGTAGGAGCAACCCACTCGGCTTTCCACAATTATCGTGGTTCCGCAAACACTCTCCTAGCCATCTTGCAGCAAGTTTGAATTTGCTGTCGGATGAGGGATTTGTTTTGATCTGCCTGGAAGAAACAAGCCCTTGGAAATCAGAGACACCAGTAGAACATCAATTAATAGTCTGCTTGGAAAGGGATAGGAGTTGGACTATTGAAGACTTACTTGGGGACCATAACAAGTCAAAAGTCTGTGGAAACTGGGACGTTTCCAAGATAACATCTTCATTGTCTTTGTATGAAACACCACTGTCCGGGAACAAGATTTCTACGAAGGCGAGGATGTTCTTCTCGGACAGTTCGTAGATGTAAACACCGAGAAGGCTCCTAGGAGAATAATCACAGTCGTACATCTTAAGCAATTGTCGAAACAACGGACATCCTATATCGGCTGCATACTTTCCGTCTTTCATGCTGACATCGAAAATGATGACAGTCCTACCAAGTTCGTTCAATTTCTCCGTGAGATGGAAGCGAAGCCATGCTTCGCTGTGGATTGGAAGGCCAAGCCGGGTCGCGATATTCTGTAACCGCGCGAGATCTTTCTCACTACGATCCAGAACGAGCTTTCTGCAGTGTTCGCAAGAATGGAGCTGTGGATGAGAAGGCAGCATGTTGACGGTGGAGATTGAGAGAATCAATTTGAAGGCGTGTCGTGAGAGTAGACTGGTTCCACGGCATGATACCCCTACATGTGACTATCATCTTATTCATTCTAAATCCAAAATAAAACAGCACTCACATGTATAGCAGAGATTGTGACGTGGTAGTTAGATTTGAAGTTCAAGCTAATCCACATGGCGGAAATGTAAGGGAGGGAAAGGATGTAACAATTGCAGAGATTGATAAAATGACCCGACAGGAGTCAATGATTGTATGTGCCCCGCCGCTTTTATGCAAGTAAGTCACGTGGAGATTAGATAGAAATTTGAGCCTCATATCGCGTTGTTTTTGTTGACTTTGCCGCGTCTCGCAGCAACCAAAAATCAAATCTCACCGACTAACTACAGGAACGACTCCATCACGCCAAAATGAGGGTTGTGGAAGTTATCATAGACGTATGTGCCCCTTATAAGACTAGGAAAAGATGCTAACTTGGTTGCCAGGGTTTCAAATCGTATGCCGTACGAACGGTGATCTCAGGATGGTAAACAAAACAACCTCTCCTTCCTGCCTTCAACGTTAATCTCCTCGCAGGGACGAGAGTTTCAACTCTATCACCGGTCTCAATGGTAGTGGTAAATCCAATATTCTCGACTCGATATGTTTCGTTCTGGGTATCACGAATATGACAACTGTTCGGGCGCAAAACCTGCAGGTATTTCTATTTCTCTTCCCCTCCGACTTGCGCGTGTCTCTAATGCTCTGCAGGATCTTATTTACAAACGTGGGCAAGCCGGAGTTACGAAAGCCAGCGTAACAATCGTCTTCGACAATCGGGATAAGAAGAAGTCACCCATCGGTTTCGAGGAATATGCGCAAATCAGTGTTACGAGACAAATTGTGTTGGGAGGAACGAGCAAATACCTTATAAATGGCCACCGGGCGCAACAGCAGACGGTCCAGAATCTTTTCCAATCAGTACAACTCAACATCAACAACCCCAATTTTCTGATTATGCAAGGTCGAATTACAAAGGTGCTAAACATGAAGCCGGTGGAGATTCTTGCGATGATCGAAGAGGCGGCTGGTACGCGAATGTTCGAGGACCGCAGAGACAAGGCATTCAAGACTATGGCAAAGAAGGAAATGAAGGTACAAGAGATCACGGAATTATTGCGAGACGAAATCGAGCCTAAATTGGAAAAACTGCGGACCGAAAAGCGAGCGTTTTTGGATTTTCAGCAGACACAGAATGATTTGGAGCGATTGACCAGAGTGGTGGTAGCACACGATTATGTCAAGAACCAGGAGAAACTCAAGCAATCGGCTGGGGACTTAGAGCTAAAGAAACAACGGGCGAAGGATTTGGAGGATAATGCGGCTCGATTGAAGCACGAAATCGAAAATCTCGCAGAAGATGTCAAGAGGGTCAAGGCACAGCGGGATAAGGAATTGAAGAAAGGCGGCAAGGCGCAGGCACTGGAGGAGGAGGTCAAGAAGCACTCCAACGAAATCGTTCGACTTTCGACCGTGATGGACTTGAAGAAATCCAGTATGGCTGAAGAGGAGGAGCGAAAGTCCACCATCCAGAAAACCGTTTCCGAACTTGAAACTGCATTAAAGCAGAAGACCAAGATTTACGAGAAAATCCAAGCACAATACGACAAGGCGAAGGAAGATTTGGAGAAGCAGAATTTGGAGGCAGAGACCAAGGAAGAATTGCTTCAAACGTTGCAAACCGGTGTCGCTTCGAAAGAAGGCCAGGAAAGTGGTTACCAAGGTCAACTTCAAGACGCGAGAAATCGAGCAAGTGCAGCATCAACCGAACAGGAGCAGGCGAAACTCAAGACATTACATCTCGAGAAACGTATCAAAGAAGAGGAACCAAGAGCCAAGAAGGCAAAGGAGCAAAACGCTGGTCTCTTAAAAGATCTTGAGGGTCTTCGATCACAAGCCCAGAAATTTGAAAAGGAGCTAGGGAAACTTGGATTTGAGCCTGGACAGGAAGATGAGATGTACAAGCAGGAAACCACTCTCCAGCAGACCATTCGAAAAATTCGCGAACAGTCGGATGTCTTGAAGCGAAAAGTGGCTAACATAGATTTCAATTACACAGACCCATCGCCTAAATTTGATCGCTCCAAGGTCAAGGGTTTAGTTGCTTCACTTTTCACTCTCGACAAAGACCGTACTGATGCCGGAACTGCCTTGGAAATTTGTGCTGGTGGCCGACTTTATAATGTTGTCGTTGATACCGAAATTACCGGTACACAGCTTCTTCAAAATGGAAAGCTGAGAAAACGAGTCACCATCATTCCTCTCAACAAGATTGCAGCATTCCGAGCATCTGCAGAGAAGATTGGCGCTGCACAAAAAATTGCGCCAGGAAAGGTTGATCTTGCTCTCTCTTTGATTGGCTATGATGATGAGGTATCAACAGCTATGGACTATGTTTTTGGCAATACTTTGATTTGTGCCGATGCTGCGACTGCGAAGAGAGTAACCTTCGACCCTGCTGTCCGAATGAAGAGTATTACTCTTGAGGGAGACTCATATGATCCCTCTGGAACTCTGTCTGGTGGTAGTTCGCCGAACTCGAGTGGTGTCCTGGTCACACTTCAAAAGCTCAACGAGTTGACAAGGGAACTTGGTGTTCAAGAACGAACACTTTCAGAACTTCAGGCAACGATGGCTCGTGAGAAGAAGAAGCTTGACCAAGCAAAGAAGATCAAGCAAGAGTTGGATCTCAAGTCGCACGAGATTAAACTTACCGAGGAGCAAATTGGAGGCAATTCTTCCTCTTCCATCATTCAGGAAGTGGAGAACATGAAGGCATCGATCGTTCAACTCAAAACAGACTTGGCAGATGCAAAGAAACGTCAAGATGAAGCCAACAAAGATGTCAAGCGCATCGAGAAGGACATGAAGGACTTTGACAATAACAAAGATGGAAAGTTGGTTGAGCTCCAAAGTTCCCTGGATGCTCTACGGAAAACTCTGGCCAAAAACTCTACATCTGTAAAGGCTCTTCAAAAAGAACTCCAAGGAGCTCGTCTGGATTCCGAACAAGTCGGCGGTGATCTCGCCGCTGCTCAAGAACAACTTCAAGATGTCGAAGTCACGCTCAAATCCCAAACAGAGGAGATTTCAAGTCTCGTCACAGAGCAAAAAGAACTAAAAGATGCTCATGATATTGCCCAAGCACACTTGGATGACGAGAGGGCAAAATTGACAGGTTTCGACGACGAACTCCACTCCCTCGAACAAGCATCCCGCTCCAAATCCTCCCGCATCACCGAAGAAGGCCTTGAAATGCAAAAACTCGGCCATCAAATCGAGAAATTCGACAAGGAACAACAAGGCGCCGTCCAAACCGTCGCCCACATGGAAAAAGAACACGAGTGGATCGCCGATGAGAAAGACAACTTTGGACGCACCGGCACACCGTATGATTTCAAAGGCCAAAACATTGCGGAATGTAAAGCTTCGCTGAGGAATTTGACCGAGAGGTTCCAGGGGATGAAGAAGAAGATCAATCCTAAGGTCATGAATATGATCGATTCGGTAGAGAAGAAGGAGGTGGCGCTGAAGAATATGATGAAGACTGTTATCCGAGATAAGAAGAAGATTGAGGAGACGATTGTTACGCTGGATGAGTATAAGAAGAAGGCATTGCAGGAGACGTGGGAGAAGGTTAATGGGGATTTCGGACAGATTTTTGCGGAGCTGTTGCCGGGGAGTTATTGTAAGCTTGATGCGCCGGAAGGAAAAACTATCAATGAAGGTCTTGAAGTAAAGGTATGATCCCCAATTCCTTACACCTCCCTCCTCCTTTTTACCTAACTAACACATCAAAGGTCTGCCTCGGGAAAATCTGGAAATCCTCCCTCACTGAACTCTCAGGAGGTCAACGATCCCTCGTCGCCTTATCCCTCATCATGGCTCTCTTACAATTCAAACCAGCGCCTATGTACATCCTCGACGAGGTAGACGCTGCGCTCGATCTGTCGCATACGCAGAATATTGGACGCTTGATCAAGACCCGGTTTAAGGGTAGTCAGTTTATTGTTGTTAGTTTGAAGGATGGCATGTTTCAGAATGCCAATCGCATCTTTCGAACCCGGTTTAGTGAGGGGACAAGTGTTGTGCAGGCGTTGACTGCTGCTGATTTTAAGTAAATTTGACAGTAGGTGGGGGATTGGATGGGGGAAATGGAGGGGAATTGTGTGAAGAGCCGTGGTGGTTTTGGGATGGGGGTCTTGTGTAGCATATTCCCAGGTTCTGGAGTTTGGAGTATGTTGTTTTATTGTTTGTGGGTGGATGGGGTTGGGTGACACTACCTAGGGTACTGTGGGTTCATGTCTTAATGATTGTATGAAGTGTTTATGAGAATCTATTTTTTGCCAACTGATTTGTTCTCTCCTTTTGACTTCGTGACTGGCCCCCATTATGAATCTTCTTGTATGCCCCTTTTCTTCTTCGATTAATACATACAACTATATCGAGTCACTTGTACTTGACTTTTCAAGAGAGAAGTTTACCTTTTACATAAGCTACGAAGACTACGGAGACAAAAATATGAAGTTTTTTTCCTGAGTAAGTTTTACGTACAAATCATCTATAAATCCTGAGATGATAGTCTCTTTTCTTCAGAAATGTAGAATAACAGAGAAGTAGGTATAGAGAGAGACATGAGTAAAGATTGATTGGTGTAGTGTTTAATTAATATCTACTGTCTTTGAATGTAGATAAAAAGTATATTCTACCTAGTTACTCCTACTTTCGCCTAAGTAACTTTGTTTTTAATAAGATAATAGAAAAAGGGATGATAAGGTAGAGAGGTTATAGCTACATTTGGTTTAGATGATATCAAGGCCGAAGTGAATAGTAGTGAATAGTAGAAGTTAGTAAAGCCGAATAGAATTCCATAGTAGGGCAAGAACAGTCCTATGGATTGAGAAAAGGGGGAAGCCTAGCGTGAAATAGTAAATTAAAAACACATACAGGAGACTTATATGAAGTAGAGAAATTCAGATCTTAAATCTGAAGACTCACGATGGAAGGGCGGTCAAGTAGCTCAATCATTGTTAACTTAAAGAAAACAGATAAGAAAAATTGTCCAATCCCGCGGTATCAACTTGACAAGTCCACTAGACTTCCCCTCAACCCCACACCTACTTGGATACTCGATATGGATTGGTAGTTCGCCCGACATGCAGGAAAGACAAGCAGAGCAAGCTACTTGTACAGGATGCAGCGTAGCAGCTAAAAGCAACTATTCAAGCCTATCCAAGCTCCAGAACAAAAAAGGCCCTCACAAGTTCACCACACAAGTGCTCACCAACAACTAACTATCCAATGAAAAGTCCAACAATTACTCCCGTTGCATCTTGGCAACGTCACAAGCCAAACGACAGAAATGCTCTCGGCTTGATCCGCAAGGGAGGCCTGGGTTGGTGGTGGGATGGACCTCGATGCGAAGCGGAAGCGGGACCAATCTCCGAGGTTTAAGAGGGAAAGCGAAAGTTCAACCACGGAGTCGGCGCTTGACTGGACTCGGTTGAAGAAGAAAAGAAAAAAAGACTGTTTTTCTTTTTTCGATATACGTACGGACGTATTGTCTCTTTGGCAAGGGGGTTTTTGGGTCCGATCTGACATGATTTTGAGGCAGTATGACGCAGGTTTTGCAGGCAGTCCGGATGTTTTGGATTTGAGAGAGTGAGATGAGCATCATCGTGGATTGAGTGTGATTGAATGGAAAAGTCCCTCGTACATGGATGAGGGGACGCGTAGTTGCTTCTAAGTTCTCACTTTGATACTCCTATTCGGTATCGTATACGGCATAGCGTATTCGCATGGCCTCGTAGGAGCTGGGAGCCGAGTGCGAGAGCGAGTAGAAAGTTTGGGGATACGGGAAACGGAAAACGGAAAACGGAAAACGGGATATTGGGTTGTTCATGGCGCCGAGAAGATTCGTCTACGGTTTCCTGTCGAGAAGATTATCAGTTGATTGGGGATCCTTGGCCAAGTATTCGCAATTCTTCGCTTCTTCGCTTCTTCGCTTCTCTGCATAAACAAAGGCCAATGATACAGAACAGCGATACACCAAGCAAACTGGCTTCCTGATCCAGACGAGACTACGGATGGAAGAATGAGAGAAATGGACTGCGCCACGTTGGCGGACATGCAGCAACTTTCAAGCCGTTACGCCACACAGACGGGGTCCGCAACAGTTCCCGAGATGCCAACCAATGGCATTCGGAAGGATAATGAGGTGCTGGCCGAGGGGCTGGACTGCTGCAGGAAGAAGAAAGACGATTGGTCCTGGATGGGACGACCTGTCCACTGGGAAGCGAGCTGTCCCTTTTTTTCCCAGGGACCGAGAGATGGTGTTGGTTCTGGTTCTGGTTCAGGGTTGCAGTAAAATCTATTCAGGGTCCACATGGCAGCTGGTCCTGGTCCTGCGTCTGCCTCCATTGGAATTGATACATCTTGGTTGGGAAGGGGAATTGCGATTGAGAATGGGGTCATGATTGCCATGCCATGAGGCGAGAGAACGGTCGAGTATGGTGTACGGAGTGGGAGGATTACTCTGGCGCCATGGAATTGTTTGCTGTTGGATCAGGAGAGAAAAGGGAGGCGAGTCCTTTAGGAGTTGGTTGAGCCTACCGAATGAGGTGTCGACTTATTCTGCTTCGCCTCGACTGTTATTTTGTACGCAATGCTTTACCCAATAAAGGGAGGAAAGTCTCAGCTATTTCAGGATAAGCTTCCGGTAAGTACGGTAATGATGAAAGATTTATATAAACATTCAGGTGTGGAATTTACGAGGGCATAAAAAAATAGTTGTTCTGAGGGGGAAATGCCTGCCTGTTACGAGTAGCTTGTACCACAAGTGAGGCCTTTTTAGACCAGCTGAAAAGGTTAACTTATTAACCCTTTAGGTCGAAACCAAGGCATTGAAAAGAATGTGATTGGTGCATTATTCAACTAGCCTACTATTTCATATGTTGGCCAACTGCCAGTGCCAACCTGCCAACCTGCCAAACTGGTGCCACTGCCAGCCTCTGCACCAAGCAAACCCCCAATTTCACGAAATTCACTAGCCCCCCTGTCGTTTCCTGTCCCCACTATTTTTCTTGGGTGGAAACCCCCGATCTCGACTCCAACTTGCCCTGTCTGGCCTCGAAAAGGGACTCCCACCATCAACCGCTCTGCTCGCTCTTCATCGCCCTCAAATCACGCGTGCCCACCACCTCCTCTCCTTTCCTACCCTCCCCTTCCCCTCCTTAAGACTTTCTAATTCTCACCACCACGCTCCTTTCTACTAAACCTTCATGTACATTGTTTGGTAAGACACATCTCCAGTCTCAACCCCCCGGCACAGCTGCGTCTTAGTATCAGAAAGCTGACCCCGTTTACCCCTATACAGAGAAAATAAAACGCACAATCCGTGCCTTTTTTTCCCCTCCAAACTCAATTCTATTCAACATGGCCGACCTCGTCGAACAATACCGTCAGCTCGCGGAGCAGTACTACGAGGAATACTCTCAGCAGTTATGGGAACAGATCCCCGTCATCTCCACGACGACCTATGTTATCACCGCCCTCGCCATCTGCATACCTCCCATAATCGCTCTGATAATCTATGAACGCGAACAGGCAAAGCTTTTGGCAGAACAACCTCAAGGATGTCGGAAACTAGGCTTGAAGATTGAGAGTAACCTGCTCAATGAGTACGACAAAAAGTTCGCAGAGGGGCGACCCCCGAGTACCGAGGAGACTTCTGCAGAGTGGTGGCGCTTGAAGAGCATGTGGATTTACCCCGTCAAGAGCTGCAAAGGTGTAGAGTTGAACAGAGGGACCATCATTTCCACCGGAATGGAATTCGATCGTCAATTTACATTCGCTCAACTCAGAAGTCCATTCCCTGTAAACGCCGCCACCCCCGAGAAGGAAAAGGCAGCACACAAATGGGAATTCATCACTCAACGACAATTCCCTCTTTTGGCCAAGGTTAGAACCGAGATGTGGATTCCAGATCAAAGTGTGGACACATACAAACCACATGCCGAGGATGTTGAGAGTGGAGGTGTTATAATAATGAGCTTTCCTTGGCAAGAGGCTGGATGGAGAGGAAAGGTTGCCAAATGGGGTGCTTCATTCATGGGCAAAGTTCCCGAGAAGCAATTCAGGGTTCCATTCGACCCATCCCCAGTCCAAATCGAAAAAGCCGGTTACGCATACGAGAAAATGACCATCTGGAAAGAGACCGTTTCCGCCTTGAACTTGGAGATTGAGATTCCAGACGAGTTAAGATATTACCTTGGTATCAGCAACAAGTTGGGTCTTTTCAGAATCGACAACTCGAAATTGAGAGAGGTACACCGAAACGCACCAAAGAAGGAAGAACTAGGATGGCAACCAGTCACTGGATTCCAAGATGCTGTAAGTTATTCACCGCCACTTCTGGCTTCACTTGCTAATTTTCTCAGTATCCACTTCACCTCATCAACCTTGCCAGTGTCCGCGATTTAGAGAGCAAATTACCCCACGCCAAGGGAACCCCAAAACCACGTATTTCCGCACAACGATTCCGCGCCAATTTGATCATCACTGGCCCAGAAGCGTACAACGAAGATACATGGCGCAGAATCAAGATTGGATACTACGAATATGATGTCTCAGCCAGAACAGCCCGCTGCAAGATGCCAAATGTAGACCAGGTTACCGGGGAAAAACATGCCAGCGAGCCAGACAAAACTTTACGCAGTTTCCGAGCTGTCGACGAAGGCACTGGACCAAACGTTGGATGCCTGGGTGTACAGATGGTGCCTATCTCAAAAGAAAGCGCTCTGAGAGTGGGAGACGAGGTTACTGTTCTAGAAACTGGCGAGCATCATTACATCAAACAATGATTTTGACCTTGCTTCTATTACATCACACAACAAAAATATGACACATTGGCGGAGTTAATGGAAATTCGAGGAGTGAGCATGAAGAAAAATGAAATGAGGATACCCCTACTACAAGCGTACAGCACATGCGCAGCACAAACCTTCTTTTTTTCGTATTGGGCTGAAGAATCTTCTTTGTCTGGCCTATTTTTGGGGATTGGGAGAAGAAGAAAAGATTCGTTAGAGGACTTTGACCTTCTCTACATAGTACACATATCCTTTGTAATAAAGCTGCGTTTTTCTCTTTTTCTTCTTCTTTTTTTGCTTGCATTTTTTGGAGGGAGGTTCTTTGCTATTTCTAGTTTCTTCTTGGTCAGTTTTGCATTTTGTGTTTCCTGTCTGGCTTTGAGATGCGTGCATGCATTTATATACAGCTTGTGCGCTTCCCTTTTGTAGGGGCTTGAGAGGGCGGGCGTTGGGGGAGGGTTGTTTGTATGATATATGTATAGTTTCTTCTTATTCTCTCTCTTTTCTTTTTTTCAAGACGGAAGAGGTCCGTCTTTTAAGGGAGAGGAAAGGGAATTGAAAATGGGAGGGACACTGTTTGCTATAGATAGAGAGAGAATGGTGATCCCTTTACTTGATGATGATGCTTTTCTTAATCACTTTTGCTGAACATGCATGCTTCCTTCCTGCTGTCTTATGAGTTTGTTGCTTCGACGCCTCCTAGCGATTTGAGCTTTCCTAATGAAAACAGGTTGTGCTCTTTTACGCTTCTAGTGATGTTCACTGTGATTTGAAGTCTTCACCTCTCTTCCATAAAGGCCTCTAACTCTTTTCCCCTTAGGCTAGGAAACTCATACACGAAGGTAGGCTCTCGTAATAAAAGACCCTATCCACTGTTTGTCGTTCAACCTCCTCGTCATCTTCATCTTCATTCTGGTCATCAGTGTTTCAACAAACTACTCTACTCTACTCATTTATTATAATAATCTTCATCATGATCACCCCGTTCAATCCCGCCTTGATACTTTCTACCCCGACGCTATTTTTTAATCTATATCTTTCCTTTCGCTCCTTTCCTGTGTTCTCGTCCTTATCCTTATCCCCTCGTTATTATCCTTATTATTATCCTTGTCCCTTTATCCTTACCCTGAAATCTACAGCACTAAACCCCACCTAATAACCGCTAGTACTAGTACTAACGCCCCTAAATAACACCCCTCAATAATCTCATAACTGACAACTACGAGATGCTTCCATGTTATCGTGATATGCTTCTATATAATTGTGAATTACTTTTACATTGTAGTGAATAACTTACTTCTATATAGTAGTGAATTACTTCCACAGAACTGTGGCTTGTGACGTCTTTCTCTCCCCCCCCCCCCCCCCCCCCCACGGCAGGTTCGTTTGCATATTCATATATGGACTGCTCTTGGTGTTATAGAGGCTTGGGATAGTTGAAATGTTTAATTTACTTGTTTCTCTTTCTTCTTCGCTGGCAAAGTAGACGGAGCTTACCCCTAAGATTTCACGAGATTCCATAAATTTTGACTACCTCTTTCGAAAAGAAAAGAGGGTGATAGTTTTATCGCTACTCGTCCTTGCCTTCTGAAGAAATTTTTCAAGATTGTTTTACTGGTTATTTTCAATTTGTGGGTCCCCTCGCGATGGTTGAACCGGGGAGGTGCAATCAAGTAAGTAGTATGTCGCAGATTTTTGTGGTTTTGTAGAGACTTCGCTTAGAGTTTAAGAATAACGTCTAAGGAAGACGACGTCCTGATACTGGTCCTTGGTGGAAATTTTAAGTTAGGATATCTAAGGCGTTAGTCTTGGTGGAGGGGAAAGAGTTAAGGGGGAGAGGGTAATTAGTTCCAGGCAACGACAACGGGACCTACATCTAGTTAACTGACTTAGATATACAAAGTACAAACTTTTCCAAATTTGAAATTTTGGGATATCGTGTAATCTTATCTACTTGGTATAATGCCCAGAAATACCTTGAGGGTGTTAGTAAGTTGCTATTATATATTATATTAAGTCTTTGTTACATTCCATTCGCGTTCTGATAACTCGGTTTCTCATTTATTTATATCCTCTCGTTTCCCCGTAGATGATTTTAACTGGTGGTCTGAAAGTAGTTAAATACAGTCCATAATTTCGATATACTTCTGTATGGATGGTTTTAACTGTCATATTATTTCTAAGCCCTCTAATAGGCTATTCGATCTCACTAATTTAAGTGATATCACAAACACAAGTAAATTGGAGCATTTCAGTCTCGCAGCCTCAGTGATCCCTGAGTAAATTCTTCACGAGAAATTAGCATATGCATTCAAGGCATTTACGAAGACGTGGACGTCGTTAAAACCTTCCGAGAATACAAATTTAAGCTCCTTACTTCCGGGTTTCTTTTCTCCTGTGTGGCTTTTGGCATGTAACAAATCGATGCTGGAAGGTATTATTTCGATTTAGGAAAGAAGTTAAGTAGGTATTAATAGTAGTAGAAGCCTTACTTCTGTCTTGTCTACTTGCATTAGTACTTTGGATTATCGGGTGGCAATTCTCGTAAACTCATCGTCTAAAGTAAGTTGTATGAACTCATAACAGATTTGGACAAAAATTAAAGTTAAGTGGATAAAGTTCTTGGATCTCTAAAATATAGAGTTAAAGGAGACACTTACACTACCTAGATAGGAATTCCTTGCCTAGATTGGTTTAATAGATTTTAGTAATTTGCGGTAAAATATGACGTATAGCTAGACACCTAGTAACCTAAAGTTTAGAGTTCAAAGTTCGACTTTCATTAATTTATTCGCAAATCCAGTATCTTACAGGGTATCAATAGCGTCGAGCTCAAATTGTCTTTCCTGAGTCCGAAATACCATGAAGCCAGCAAGTTGAATTTGGTTGACTCATTCGTTCCAAGCATTGATTGTAAGCCACCCACAAGCCTCTTCTGTTCTCTTTTCTCATGATCTATGGTGATTTGAAGACGTTTCTGGGGGAGCAATTCTTTTCGTGATATTTTGTCGATGTTGAATTTCTTCGCTTCAGCCGGCTCAGAAGACTTCACAAGCTTCCCTATATCCCCTCTAACCATTAACTAATCATTTCTAAGCACCTCAACACAAACAAAGTATCTCGCCTGATCAATGTGTAATAAACCAAGCTCAACCCAAGTTCAATCGTTCTATCGAGGATAGACTCTCCTCCATGTCCGCCTTCTTGACTGGCTGCTTCCTCTACCTTACCTTCTTCCCTAGAAAGTTCGTCTTTCCACCACCCTTCGAACTCGCAAAAAGATCTTCACTTCGGCCTCGTATTGATCTAACAAACTATTCCCTTCCAAAAAAAGTCTGAGGGTAACGAGTCTCTTCATGTAATTTTCAAGACTGGAAGCTAAATCGCGAAGTTGACACTCGCGACGACATCGAGGCCGTCCATTGCGGCGAGCCTTCAGTTGTGAATATTAATAGTAGAGATGGGTGATCGGCTCAATTTGTGGAAGGTTACAGAGTGAATGATCTGCACCACTTTTAGCAAACCGTTAGTCATCAGATAATTTGGGGGCTGTAAATCGGGGGTGGGGTAGTGCGCGGGCTTTACAGATGAAGCTAGAGAAGGATTGTACTTGTAATTCAAATGGAATTTAAATGGCCTTTTGAAATTGGAAAACGAGGAGGCTGGAAAATAGAGGTCGTTTACGGCGGCCCAAGAAAACACCCCCACGATGTCAGGCCATGGGATCCTACCAACACTTCCCCCAGTAATTGAAGAAATTACAGTAATAAATAGGGGCGTGGAAAAGTGGTCACACCAGGTGTTATCACATTTCCCCAAACAGAACGCTCAGCTTATCACATCCACGTTTTTGAAGCTCATCATACTGAAAAACTGGCACTTTCTCGTGTGAAAGATTGTAATTTCTCGTGTCTTGTTTGTGAGTAAGAAACGAGCTTGACTGGGCGATAGTAAAACGAATATTCGCCGAAGTGAGAGAACCTTGTAATGGTGGAAGGTTTAGATAGCCTGGGGGCTCGCTCCATAAGCGGTTTTGCTCTAGAATTAGCAGTCTTGGAAATATTTTGGGGGGAAAAGAACTTACCTTTTCGGGTAACAAGAAACAAGACGGATTACCGGTATACTATGAGGAAGAAATATGTTCTCCCTCAACGATCTTGTTTTCGATGTTGATAGTTTGTGTGTTATAACAATATGACAAAAATACGCCAAAGATTGAATATTGATAATGATATGCCAAAAGAAGATGCGGCCTGTCCTCTGATAGAAAATCCTTTGAATTGATACGAGAAGGAAACATTTTGACTCCTTGAGGCAAACCATTCGAGTGAGTTGAAACTTGGGGTGAAGATTGAAGATGGGTTTTTAGGATTCCGATGTTTTCCCCCAACTCGCCGGCGTAATGTGTAACCTTATCAGTACTTTTTCCTCTAATAGACAACCAAAATGGGGTATATTCTGGCTCCCAACACCGCAAAGGAAAAAGCGACAAGATTTGCAAAAAGAGGCTGAGAAAGATCTGTCTGGATGATCCGCTGAGATATTCAGATCTTGACATCATGTGTACTTCTCTCCTTTTCTAGCGACAAATCAAAAGCAGCCTCGCCTAGAAGTACTGAGTTTGCCTCCTCCCAAGAGCGCGGGGAAAAAGATCGTCGGAATCGGCCGGTCCACTAGATGCACCAATTCTGCACAAAATATGCCAGAAGGGCTGCATAACGAGGGCATGAATTCGTCTGGCGTGAGCCCGTCACGCGGATCCCGAGCTAAGGGCCGCGGGCCATGATAAGGATTTGATAGGGGATTGGGACATGTGTAAAAGGCGTGAGCCGTCGAAAATGCGGCGTTCAGTCTGCGGGATGGTTTCTACATCTGATTGGCCAATTCCCCCTTTTGGACGCTCGCCTATCGCTCCGCCCAAGAAGGGCGGGCCCATCCGTGAATAAGTGGACGCAATACCGAACTTTCTTCTCCAAGTCCAAATTTTCCCAATGGATGGGTCGAAGATAAGTGTTTTTATATAGAAGGACCTGGTTCTGTCGTTTGAAACTTCTCATCTCCATCAATTATTCAGTTGTAGAGTCGGATTTGGACTGCATCATCACTCCCAGCCCCGCCAATTAGGCCCCCGTCAACCAGGTTCCACCCAACCCTCAAAAGTGATCCCTCTCATCTTTTGGTACCCCGTATTATTAATTTATTTCACCTGAAATGTCTGTGACAATCGACAACGGTCCCCACGATGGACCTGATCAGATTGTCCCTGAGCATGGCCCAAAGAGATCATTTGGAGAACACATTCATCATATTGTCAAGTCTTTCACTACCAAGGATGGACTTGTTGGAACATACGATTATGGTTAGAATTTCATAAACTCGATATCAAAGCATAGGAAAACTCACAACAATATAGGGTTCCTTTTCAGACCAAATCTTCCATTTATGAAGAAATCCAAGAAGCGTGCTCCATTTTTCGGTCTCCAGGATAGAATGCCTGTTATTTTGGCTCTTTTACTCGGATTTCAGCATGCTTTGGCTATGCTTGCTGGCGTGATTACTCCCCCCATAATCATCGGATCAGCTGCACATTTCAGCACAAGCACAACCCAATATCTCGTTTCTACGTCTCTTATCGTCTGTGGGATTCTCTCGGCTGTTCAAATCACCAGATTCCACATTTACAAAACCCCATACTATATTGGCACCGGACTTATCTCCGTAGTCGGAACCTCATTCGCCATCATCCCAATCGCCACCAAGGGTCTTTCCCAGATGTACGCCAACGGCATGTGCCCTTCCTCAGCAGATGGAACACCTCTACCTTGCCCAGAAGGATATGGAGCGATTCTCGGAACAGCTTCTCTATGCGCATTGTTGGAAATCGGACTTTCGTTCATGCCACCTTTGGCATTGAAGAAACTTTTCCCTCCACTCGTTACTGGTCCTACGGTTACACTTATCGGTGTCTCTTTGATTTCTAGTGGACTTGAGAACTGGGCGGGTGGGAGTGGAAATTGTCATGGAAGACCGGAAACTGGAAATTTTATGCTTTGTCCCTCGAACACTGCCCCTCATGCATTACCTTGGGGATCTGCTGAGTTTATCGGTCTTGGATTTTCGGTCTTCGTTACAATCATTTTGAGCGAAAGATTTGGGGCACCCATCATGAAATCTTGTAAGTTTTCCTTGCTTCATAATAAATTTATCTGTGCATGTACTGACTTTCGTAAAAGTGAGTGTTGTTATTGGTCTTCTAGTGGGATGTATCATCGCCGCGGCCACTGGCTATTTCTCCAAAGCCAGCATCGATGCAGCACCAGCGGTATCATTCATCTGGGTTGAGACTTTCCCTCTTACCGTCTACGGACCATTTATTCTTCCATTCATGGCTGTCTACCTGATTCTCATGATGGAAGCAATTGGTGATATCACTGCTACATGTGATGTTTCTCGTCTCCAGGTTGATGGCAAACTTTTCGACTCCCGAATCCAAGGTGGAGTTCTTGCCGATGGATTCAATGGTCTTTTGGCTGGACTTTGCACAATTACTCCGATGTCAAGTAAGTCACCGTTGATGTTTCTCGCCCCTTTTTAGAAAGATTTAATCGCTAACCGGCACACTAGCATTCGCTCAAAACAACGGAGTAATTGCCCTCACAAGGTGCGCAAACCGGAAGGCCGGATACGCAGCCTGTTTCTTTCTCATCATCATGGGTGTATTCTCCAAATTCGCGGCAGCACTCACCTCCATCCCCTCCGCCGTCTTGGGCGGAATGACAACCTTCCTCTTCGCCTCCGTCACCGTTTCCGGAATCAGAATTATCTCCACGGTCCCCTTCACACGCAGAACACGCTTCATCCTCACCGCTGCTCTCTCTCTCGGTCTTGGTGCCATTTTGGTACCAGATTGGTTTTCGTATGTTTTCACTTATAAGGGAGGGAACAAGGCCAAGGCTGGTTTCTTTGATGCCATTGCTCTTGTTATGGAGACTGGATTTGCGGTTACGGCGTTTTTGGCAGTCGCTTTGAATCTTTTACTTCCCGAGGAGGATGAGAGTGAGGAAATCGAGTCTTTGGCGGGAGATTTGGAAGACGAGAGGAGGAATGAGGAAGCCGAGATGGGTGATAATCATTGGAATGGAAAAAATGGGGAGAATGGAGATATAAGACCTAGTGGTAGCACAGGTGGGAATGCGGAGCTCTCTAAGGCTTGAATGGGTGAGTGAGGAAAGGTGTTGGAGTTTGGACTTGGAATGAAAATATACTCTCTCTTTTTTCTCTATACAAAATTCGGTTTAGGGTAGGATAGAGGTTGGGAATGGTGCTATGTATTATGAAACTGTTGTTCCAATATGTTGATGTTATCGTTGCCTGAATTATTCTCTTCATTGCCAGAACAGAACAATAAACACTTCATGTCACACTTACTATCCACCTAAACATAAATTTCATCCTCCCGTGGGTCGCGACCCTGATTGCCTTCAATGACTTGTAACTCTAGGGAGTTCCTTCTTTTGGTGTAGCTGGCTTTTTTCTTCACATGAAATTCTATAGCACTTCGTTAGCCTCAACAGTTTTACGGTACAGTTTGGGAGGACAATTTACCATCCATGGCTGTTGCGAAGAGAAGAAAAAACGTCCCAATCATCATAAAGAATGGTACAAACGCGCCGAATGAAGAAATGGTCATTTCCTTCTTATCTGACAACAATCCTGACTTGTTCATCCACTTCCTCAGATCCCAAAATTGTCGCAAAGAAATGCCAACCCAAGATGTCGCGATGATTAAAGCAAATATTTGATGGGCAAGAGTGGCGGTCCCCTTCTTTTTACTAAGATAGACTTTATTATCCTCAGAGTAGTCGTCTAAATGCCTTTCGACATCAGCCCATGCGAAAAGACAGCCCGAAGCACCCGCAAAAACCAACGCGAGGGGAATCATTGCCTACACATCTTCGATGAAGGGTCTGGGCGGTCGGTCCGTTGGAAAGCGGCACTAGGAGGCGGAGTCAAACAGGCATGAAGCCTGTACTACCAAAGCAGTATTGACAGTATCATTCGCCTCTAACAAAGGGGGCGACCCGGGAAAGACTGCGCTATATCTCCATCGTAGTTCAAGCAGGATGGACAACATGACCATGGATGTTATGATGAGTATAAACCGGAACCCGATCGCCCATCCTTTGCCGCGAACAATTTGGTGTGCAAGCGTAGAACTCACTGATGTGAACGTCGCTGCTATTGAAAGATAGCATACAAGGTTGTAGTGGTATGCTGAGATATTATCGCTGTGCTTGAGAATAAAGGCAGCTACAGAGTATGCTAAGCTCGCGGTGAGTTGAACATCCGCCAGAGAACGGCTAATCGTCGGCCATATCGTTCCGTATTTTATATACTAAAAGATGGTCTTTTTCCTGGTTGTTGTGTTAGCCTTATTATTATTTCCTCCTCTAAGTCTCACTACCTCAGTAGAAACATGGACCGAATTATAGCGAGCACCGTCGAAAAGAGGCATGCAGTTGAAATAGCAATGAAGGGATAGAAAGTCTGTTTCAATTAGCCTATGATCCAACACTATCTTCTAGTTCTACTGACAGCAGGCCCTGCAATTGCGTCGTTAGAGGGTAACTTTGAAGGCATCTGACACCTCAAATCCTTTTGAGCACCAAAGCATTTGCTGATAATTTCCGAAGCCATGGTGGGATAAGAACTAAAATGAAGGGGAAATGGCGAGGAGAAAAGCAGCACAAGTGTATTTATTTATAAAAAGACATAATAAGGCTAGCATAAGGCTCAGTCAAATGCACTCCGCAGGCACAGGAGTTCGTTTTTAAAATCTCTATTCTTGTTTCCGATAATTGGTTCAAAAACGCCAGGTAAGCAGCTGCTGAGCTGGCTTGGCACCCTCCACCACCACCAAGTTTCATTTATCGCTCTCGATTGTTCCAGCCTGGTCGTGAAAACTACGACTTTCTTTCCCTTTCATGTTTCCTTTTCCGTTATGTTTCCATTTCGGAGATTACGCTATTTTGAAACTTTCGAACAGTTCTTCTACCATAAGGCATATGTTGAGATACATGGAGAGGAAGAGGATTGGATATCGCAAACCTGAAATCAAAGTACCCTCGTTCAGCATATCGCGGCTCTGCTTGCCCAACCTTTAGGCGCCTGGAAGAAAAATCCTGTAAGCCACGCTTGGCGGGAAGTTGGAGTCCGAGAGATTCTATTTCAGAAGCTTTCGTGTAACAATTCTAGCACTTTCCTTCAACTTGAGTATAATCTTTTTCTATATTTGGTTAAGAGCCAGCAGAGCAGAAAAGAAGAAACTCCCTCCGAGAGCAGTAAAATACAATGATACATCCAAACCTTGGTGAAAAAAGTATCGCTCATCCATTTATCCTACAAATCAAATTAAAGTGACCAAGTATTTATAACCACCCTTTCCATCATCAACATACTCCAAGCCTGAATCCTTAGCTTTGCCATCAAAGCACCGCATACCCGTCTTGATAGTCTCAAAGGCACTAGCCTGCTCTTCAGACATATGAACATTAAACATTCCAACCCGTCGAAACTGACCAACGTCTCCAGAAGGCTCCAGCAGAAGCCCTTCAATGATGAAATCGTATTCTCTCGAAAGAGTTGGAAACCCGTACATATTCTTTTGTCCCGCCTGAGAGCTTTCCTTTCCCTTAATCCGATCCAACCAAGCGCCATTGAAAACCGACTTAACCAGAAATAGCTTTCCGTAGAAACATAGAGCCCCTGACCTGATTTGTCCAAATTTATTTGAAGTTTCGTACTCCATCTTGGTGCTTTTGAGGCTAATAAGTGGTTTATGTAAGTTATCATAACCATTCCGAATTCCAACCTCGCCGTTAACGGAAGCCCAAGACCAAGATGGGGCAATGTATTCTTCCGTCTTCAAGGACAAGCTACCGGCGTACCAGAGTAACTGCGCCTCCAACCCATGTTTCCACAGCCCAGCCAAATACAAATCATTTGATGAGGATTGGAACTTTTCCGCCAGCCCCCCTATCGCAAGCAATTTGTCGCTTTCAAATGTAAGTTTAGAGCGTGAATAAGTCTTGATGATTCTTGTCCATGATTTAATGTGCTCTTGTTGGGAATCCCCCGTTCTCTTGAAACAATCTGTTGCACGCTTCTTGAAATCTGTTATCGATGGAGAAACAAATGAAAAATTTTCCAGGCAAGTGTCAGGGTAAGTCTCCGGGTAAGTCTCGCTAGAGGTTGTTTCATTGCACTCCCAAAAGATTTCTTTTGCAAAGTGAAGGTTTCGAGGCGACAAAAGCCTTTCCTGAAGGACCCAAGATCTCCGATTAAGTGGTGCCCATTCAACTTCCTGCACCCACACCTCAAAGTTGACGACTCTGTATTTTATACCTTCCACACGAACGGTAATTGGTTGGAGGAGACGGGGATCTCGTGAAGAGAAAAGTCCTACAGAGCTGTTTTCGGCACCTGCTGCGATATTGCAATAGCTGTTCGCAAAAACGTGGCACATTCGAGCTGATTCCTTTTGCCAATCCTCTCTGCTGTCTTGAATGATACACAAGGAGTCAATCCATAGGTATCTCAATCCCAGATATCCTGTGAACTGAAGGGCTTCTTGAAACGTTCGAGGAAGTTCACCGAAAGGAATTGAATGCTTCATGTTCTCTATGTTGGCTTCTAAGAGTCGAACGGGGACATGAACTCCCCAGCAGTGTTTTAAAGTCAAATATCTCGAGTTATGACTCAGATCAGTTGAGTTCACAAGAACCGGTTGGATAGTCGTAGTGCCTATGTCGATGAGTCTGGTCGGCAGTAGCCTATTTTCAATTTTCTGCTTGAAGCAATTTTTGTGATGTTTGTCGCAGATAGCCAAACGTCTCTTTGCAAAAGAAAGAGATGCGGGTGAATTGGTTGATATGTCAAAAAGAGAGACTTTTGTAGAGGGCCCCTGAAAGTAATGCCCTAAAAGACATTCATTATTACACCTGTTGCATTGGAATCAGCACAACACACCTTTAGAATCATGAAGATAAAAAGTCTTCCTTAACCCACATGTTTGAAACCCCAAAGTTATTTCCTCTCCAAAATTGAGGGCAAAATATTCGATATGCTTGGTCGTTCCTCCCCAAAGCTCTCCTATTCTATCGCCTTCCTCTTCCCGTTGATTTATGATCTCCTCATCTTTCCTCGATAGAGTGCTAAGAAACACCAAGCACAAAACACATTTAGTTGTAGCAACAGGTAAGTCATGGCTTGTAGCGACTACTACGATCTTGTACGGGGTTTGAACGTTGCTAATTCTTCGGAGGATTGTTCTACATATCGAACAAAACTACTGATTTTCATAGCGTTCTAGTTTTGCCAAGAGGGTTTGTTGCCTCCCTGAACGAGTAGGACGAGTCAGACGTTGGTTTGATGAGATGGAAGGCATGTTCGTTGCCTCAAAGTCTTAGGTGAAAATGAAGTACTAAGGTATGTTTTGATCCTGGGGTTAAGAGGATCGAGTTGACAGTGATGTATTGAGCCAGCCTCCGGGTGTAAGATTTTCGAAATCAGGCTACACTCGTGATGGTCAATAAAAGCGGCGATAATTACTTCAGAATCGTACACACTGTGCCAAAAATAAATACCACCCAGTTACCTAAAAAATTACTCAGCTCCAATTGAAATAGTTTGTCCTTACTGCTGCTTTTCAAGGCGCACTAGCAGAATTATCGTTTTTTGTCACTTGTCACCCTCCACCACGCGATGTGAGACGTTTATATGAAATCCCAGAAATATGGAAAACAAAAACAAAACGATACAGAGGGGCGTATGATCCTTTGAAGTTTTAATTCCTTTAATTAACTTCGGAAGATTTTGTTGCTTTACGGTGACCGAATCGCTGGCAAAACATACCAAAATATCATGGAGATATCAGTTGAAGTTGACATTTGAGATACGGTTGGGCGTGTTAAGAAAACAGAAAACTGGATTCCCAAATTGGGCTGTCGCTTAAAAAGAACAGCAAAAAGAATACCAGAAAAGTCAAAAAAATTGGTAGCTTCTCTTTGATTGAGCGTGCTGCATAATGTGTTAGTTGAGATTCAAATTTGGCAACGTGGGATAACTTACTCATCCTTAGTGCAGGGGCCATGCTAATCTTCTCTGTATCGTTTCAAATTGACCAAATGCCCGAAGGCGAAGAGAACTTCCCTAAAGGTCAATATATTTCAACCTCGGCAAAAGTTCGGTATTTGAAATGGGGCAGCTTCACCTAAAACATAAGGCTCTTAGTTCAAATCCATCAAGCCTACTTAATAGTATGTAGGGAATTGTTTTATATCACTTTGTTGTTTTAACGATTTATTTACGCGTTTTGTTGTCTGCTTTCCTTTTCTTCAATTTAGTTTGGTAGAGCGGCCGGGACGAACTGTAAAAGCGGCAGTAAATGTCAAATTCCTAACACTTGGAACAATTTGTTGGAATAATCAGCTTCAAGTACCTGCCAAGCTAGAACATAGGTACATATGTAGGTACATCCTGAAGTATTCACTGCTTCCCAGCACTTTGTTGGTTTGCGGGGCAGATTTCACACCTCTGTTTCGCGTCCCCCAATTTCTACGACGCGTCTCCCTTGAACGATGGAGGACAGAAATCCTGGAGATGCCTTCGCAATACCAGACCTATGGGCTCCCTCGAGATTATACCTAGAAGGATTGCAGGAGGATGGACTTCTTTTTTCCAACCTTCAGCTCGATGGTTCGCATCTCAATCTGTTTGCTATGACCTGCGCTCGATAACTAATACACAACAGATGTCGAGGGGAAGTTACCAGCGATCGCAGATAACGCGCAGAAAACCGATATTTACTTCAACATACCAGATTATACCCTCGGAGATCCCAACCTCATACCCGTAGATATCGAACCCAAGCGCGCCCAAACCCCTCCTCCCCACGAGCTCGAAACTGAAAACGCAGAGGATGTCGAGGACGAAGATATATGGCTGGCAGTGAGAGAGATATCCTTGAACGAAGAAGCGCACTATCAAAGCTGGGATGCCTTCGAAAACCAGCATTTCAATGAGCGTCAAACACCATATATAACGGAAACGGGGCCCACCAAATTCGATGCTGCAATCGTAGCACAGGAGGACTTCTTGAAGATTGACAACACCAACCATATTATTGTCGATACTAAGACATATGCGGCAGCCCTATTTGCACTGGCGCTGGGGAGGAGTTCGGTTTTCTTTAGCTGGGCCGAGGCAAAGCAATCATTCTGCCCAGCTTTCCCTGATATGAGAATATCTGGTTATAGCGGAACATTGCTAAAGGACGTCGTGGTCATGTTTATGGAATGCGGAAATATCACGGTGTCGCTCCAGAAGTTTGTGGACAAGTCCTACACAGCGCCTGCATCCCCAGGTCGAATTGCTTTGGCAAACTCCGTTTCCAAGCTGCTGTCAACAATACAAGCACGCTTGAATGCGAATGCTTCTACGCAGAACAGCATTTTGCAGCTGCAAGCTTTATTCCAACCCAGTCACTCGATTTTGAAATGCTTTGAACAAATCGTGAAGCATATTTCTATCACCCGAAATGACGAGTCGATGCTTTCCACCATATACCAAGAGATTCAATTACTCGAGCATAGAACGGATTCTTTAAGGGGAATCCTGCTAGAAGTGCTTTCCCAGGTCTCACGACCTTGGCTTGAATTCTCTGGAGTATGGCTTGGGCTGGAAAGCGAGACGACCACACCTCTCACCAAGGAAGGCAAAGGAAAGAGTTTTGTCAAAGTTGAAAATCGAGAGTGGGTGGACGAACAGGGCCTGGAAGTCGACGAACCAGATTTTGTTCTTGATTTTGACAAAGTTCCAACTTTCATCTCACCAGAGGATGCTCGTGCAATGTTTGAAGTTGGGAGAAGTCTTCGTTTCTTGAGAGATCACCATTCTGATCACCCATTGGCAAAAGCCGACGTTGTAGCATCTGCTTGCCCGCCTTCTCTCGAATGGAAGTTTTCATGGGAGGATATCGTTCAGGTCGAAGGCAAAGCTTTGCAGTACGAGAGGGATTTGACGAAAGCTATAGAGAAATATTCCAAACAAAGCTCGGAGCCACCAAAACTCGAGAGTCAGAGTCAGAACTTCTTTGGAGATCCTTCTCCACTCGATTTCTGGGGCAAACAAGAAAATGAGATGGAGGCACAATTGCTAACCACAATTGATATGTTTAACAAGCCATTGGGAGATAATGTTGAAGTTGATGGACTTTCCAAAGAGCTAAATGAATATCTTGGTAATGCAGGAAACCCCTTACAGGAAGACATCTCTCTTTTTTCTCCTCCGATATCTCTTGTTCCAGTACTGTCGTTCAACCCCATCATCTCAGCTCAAGCAAGGATCGTCAATGGCACATGTATGCGTATGTTCTTCAATTCCCACCACTTACGGGAACATCTCAGTCTTCAGCGAAGCTTTCATTTGTTAGGTAACGGCGTCTTCTCTAGCAGGCTGTCTCACGCCCTATTCGATCCTGAACTGGAGACAGCAGAGCGACAAAGAGGGGTCGCTCGTTCTGGTGGCACCATGGGTCTTCGTCTCGGGGGTAGAGACACATGGCCACCTGCGAGTTCGGAACTACGGCTAGCCCTCATGGGGGTTATGACAGAGAGCCATCACCCAAGCAGCTCTCAGGAAAATCATGCTGGTACATTTCTCGACCAAAGCTCCCTTCCAGGTGATCTTAGTTTCGCGGTTCGAGACATGTCTGAAGAAGAAATTGAAAAATGCATGGATCCAGACTCTGTCGAGGCCCTGGACTTCCTTCGACTATCTTACAAACCACCTGCTCCCCTTGATGCTGTCATCACGCCTATAATACTCTACAAATACGACCAGTTATTTAAGCTTCTGTTACGTGTCATACGAATGCTCTACGTCGTTTCGGCTCTCTTCCGTGATGCCACAGACCGAACCACTCGCTGGGAGGGAATTGAGAACGTAGCACAACGCTTCCGGATTGAAGCTCATCACTTCATTTCCAGTCTTTGTGGTTACTTCTTCGATACTGGTGTTGAGACTACATGGCGTGTTTTCGAACGAAAACTGGACCAAATTGAAGCTCGCATCAACGCGGGCGACGATAATATCGCACTTGGGCAAAATGAAGGTATCGACAAACTCCGGGATTATCACGAAAGAGTCCTTGACAGAATAATGTTTGCACTCTTGTTAAGAAAACGCCAACAACCTGTCTTGAAGCTTCTGGAAGAAATCTTTACCTTGGTCCTTCAGTTCTCGAAACATTATAGACAGAGAGCTTTGGGATCGGAGAAGAAAGCAGGTGCAGATGCGGAGGTGAGAGATTTGTATGCTAAGTTTCGGAAGAAGGTTGGTGTTTTTATTACGGTGTGTAGGAGTTTGAGTGAGAAGAAGGGGTACGGCGAGAAGAAATTTATGGATGGACGGGTTGCGGCGCAGGGAGGACTGTTTGATTTTGATGATTTGACGGAGGAGAATACCATTTCTCAGTTGTTGTCGAAGCTGGAGATGTCGAATTATTATTCGAGGCAGTAGATATCTCTTGTTCTGTTTAGCAGAGAACAGCGAGATTGGAGCCATGGAAAGTAGAATTCCATCTCTAGTCCTGCTCACCAATTCTCGGGTTCTGAGAGGTCAACTTACCTAACCTCGTCCCTCAGCCATCCAGGAAAGACTTCAAGCTCGTTCCATCTTTCCCTCGATGTAGCATAAGCCCACCTGATCCGTAACGAAAGAGAAGGTACGTTCACATAACTCCCTAATCACTTTGCAATCGACGAAACATTCTGAGAGGTCGCTTAAGGTATCTCGAGACTGGAAAATAATACAACCTTGTCAGCCAATCAAAAGACCCCAATTAGAAACAGTCACATGACTCCTAGTTGAACTCCTCAGGGTGAACATCTAAATCCTATACTTTTAATAGAAAAACCAGACGTTAAGAAGGCGAGCTTGCTTGATTTAGTGATACCCAAGTATATCTCATTATTTCTAGTTGTTTTAACGATTATCCCGACATAAGCCAAGGAGGTCAAATTTAGCGTGCCAAGCATCAACCGGGAAGCTGTCGACCGCATCACATCTGGTGAACTCTCATCCTCAGTCTTCCAATTCGAATCCATTGAACCTCCCCAACATGCGACGCACATTCCGCCAGCTGGCGGCCGTCAAGCCCTCAGCATATCTCGAACCCAACACACCCACGGGTCTCACAGGCCTCAATACCCACGCTTCTCCCCGATCCGCCCTCCTCTACCTCTACTCGCGAACCCTCGACAAGCTCAACGAATTCCCCGAGAGCTCGTTATATCGCCAGTCTGCAGAAGCTGTCACGAAGCACCGCATGAACATTGTCAAGTCTGTTGTGCCAGAGGGATTGGAAGCATGGAGGGAATCTGCGAAGAAGATCATGGCAGAACACCCCGAATCCTTCATCGAGGAGGAAAATGTTGGTGGGAACGTGGTTAGTTTGGTGGGCAAGATGACCAAGGAGCAACATGGTGGAAGCATTTTTGTTACAACGAAACCAGAGGCTGTGCCTAGTGAATTTGATGAGTGGGACGGAGAGGCTGCGGTTCCGGGTGGCGTGGAGGCGGGCGCATACATGAAGTATGATGAGGGTGGAAAGAAGATTGTATTGCCAGAGGAGCCCATATTGACTGCAGAGCAGTGAGTTGTTCAACACCAATGTCAATTGTTGCTTGCGACATGCCTGTTCTGAATAATGCTAATTATGGATAGGGTCGGAGAAGTGGAGAACAAGATTGGTGCAGGACTCATTGAGGAGGTTATTCAGGTTGCCGAAGGAGAACTCAAACTTGCGGATGTTCTATTAAAATCGAAAGTGTAAGTCGGGTACAATTTCATTATCGCATTGGAGGAAGCAAAGTTTCAAGCACCGAGATAACTTTGAACCCGAGGGATTGGACCAACAACTCTCATTATTTTGGGATTTCTTTGGTGTTTCAATCACACGGAATACTTTCATTTATGCCAATACTCAATCCTAATATACGGCTACTTGGAAAATCCTGCTAATTAATCTTGTTCACAGATGGGAAGACTTGGTAGAGAAACCTAACGAGGGTCAATGGGAATACTTCAAACGCAATTCGGTATCACCACAGAATTAGAGCTTCGCAGCACACCATCAAGCAGAAAGACGGCTGTATAACAAATACTTGTAAATAGAATATGCACCATCATTGTCAATGAGTGAGCTGCAGTTGGTCCTTTACGAAAGATCCGAACAAGTGCGATCGTTGTTCTTTATGGCTTGCGCCGCCGGCCAATCTCGTCTTACCGTGGAACCATTCCTTCCTTTTCATCCAACCAAGAACAACGCCTCCCCCGCGTTTCAAATGAAAAATCACTGAAAAGACTCGCAGGATCGACCTAGGTGGGTCCAGAACGCTTCGCCATCTATTGTGCCGTAGGCAAACTTTTTGATCGTCAAACCAACAATCTCAGGAAACCCGAAGTGGTAGGTGAGCTGATATTTTACCGGTACTTCCATGATTGCGAGGCGAGGGGGGGAGAGAAAATCTCGTGACTCTCGTCTCGGTAACTCGTGCGAGTAGCTCGGCGAGTGCGGGCAAGCATGCAAAAGTACGGAGGTTATATTGCTTCATCCTAATCGTCCAATGAGGGGTTCTATCTTTACGAGCCGACGTGTTGAAATTAGTTTGGTGATATGGGGCTGAATTCAACCAGGCAATTCTGCAATTGAAATGCCCCTTTCAGAGCCACGCCGCAGCCACGCTTACTTCTCACCCCCCTGTTTTGTACCTTGATCTTTCGTAAGGGAATGAATGCATCGCCCAGGGGGGCCGTTCTGGTTCTAGCTATTCCAGATTTCCATAGCTCCTCTTCCTTCGTCATCGTCCTTTCTTTTCTCTCAATCGCTCAAATTATATATTTTTATTTTCCTAATGGCTTCTCCTATCAATCCATCCAATTCTTGGATCATACCGGAAGGGCAAACACCAGAAGATCACCCCTCGAGGAAAAGCAGACCTAATTTCACCGATATTCAACATGAATCTTACAGTATGCTCGAAGTCGTGCCTCCGTCAGACGACAAAATCGCGCTTCAAGACAGCTCCAACTATAGTACGCTAGAAGCCATAATTCCAGACGCCCACAAGATAGCCCATCATGACTTTGCAAACCACCAAAACTACTCGACCCTCGAACTCTCCCGAGGTCCTCAACCAACCCACTACCCCCTCTCCTCCCATCCCCGAAGCAACTCGATGCGCTCCCCCTCCGTGCGTTCACGCTCGCCGTCCATCCTCGACGGTCCCCTCCCACCTCTTCCACCCATGCCCAACTACGATTACGAAAACCAGTATCTCTCCGTGAGTCGCAGTCCGTCGAAGCAGACGCTCTCGTCGAAACAGAGTATCCGGAGTCACATCAGTCGGATGGCGACGCAGAGTAGGATCAAGGAGTGTGGGGTGTGGTTCGATCGGCAGTTCTATGCCGGCGACACGGGGATGGAGATTTGGATGAGTCGGAATGGGACGTCGCTGTTTCGGGATATGAGGTGGGAGGTTATTTGTGGGACGAGGAGGGTGCTGGCTATAAGGGGGAATCCTCATAGTTGGAGTGAGAAGAGGGGTAGGTTTTTTTATCTCCTTTTTTCTGGTCGTTTGCGCATTGAGATTTGCGATGGGTTGGATGGATGGGATTAAGGGAGGGGAAACGAATTGATAGGCGCGGTTTGGCTAACGGGAATGTAGAATTCACGGATACGAGGGGGAATCTACTTTTCAAGACAAAGAAACAGGGGAATAAGAGGAGAATCGCCGAGTCGAAAAGGGGACAGACTGTTTTTGCTTTTACGAGGGATCCTGATGCTTGTAAGTTCTAGGACTCCTCTACCTGGACGGGTGATGAATGATAGTTTCTAACTTTGAGGTAGTAAATCCAACTTGGACTGTAGAGTTCACTAATGCGCGAGATAAGAGGACGGTACGATGGAGTGTACGAGGCAGTGCTACGACGAGGGATGTGTATATTAATGTAAGCCCACCCATTCCTAACATCCATCTCGTATTTTGCGACGAGATTTTCTGACACTCTAAACAGTGTTATGGGGTTCCTATTGGACGAATATCGAGGCCGGAGGGTGGAACTATTAAGGAAAAGAATAGCGTAAGTCCTTCAGTCCAGTCCCATGAGCTATTGCTTCTGTGCGACGTGCTGAGTGCTAACTTGGGACAGTATATTGTAAAAGTATCTCCTGGCTATGATTATACGGTTATGTGCGCGTTGACGGTCGCCGTGGATGATTTTAGGAATGGGGGAGGTGGATTATAATGCTTCCCGGGGTGCAAGGGAGGGAAGTATTTGTTGATGATTAATGAATTTTGGTTACACCGGACTCTTTGGGCTTGAGGAGTTTGTGGAATGGGGGTTTGTTTTGGGTTGGGTGACTCGGATTGGAAAACTTTGTACTCACTGGGGTGAAGGTTTCGAAGCATTAGGGAAGTTGATTGGTTTTCGACCCCTTTGAATTCTATTCTCATCTATATGGTTGCCCTGTTTGCCTTGCATTTTCTATCCTGTTTTTTTTTCGTTTTGTCGCCCGTTTCCAATTCTTTACAACGCCACAACTCCTCATGACCTTCCTCTTTTCCCTTCCTCTCCCATTCCGTTGTCAACTGTCGTGCGTCATCCTGGGCTCTGCAAAGCTACTTCTTTTCCTCCTCAAGCGAGGGCTGGATCTGTGGCTGAAGACGATTGTCGGCTTGTCTCTTCAGTCTCTTTCGGTGTCGGTTCTCTGTTGGGTTGAAGTTCGTGGACGAGGACGAGGATGGGGGGAGTCCTTTGTTGGAGAAGGACGAGGTACTGGTGTGCGTAGAAAGTGACGAAGGAGGCGAATAACTTTCTTGTGGTTTCAATGTTGGTGTTGGTTCTAAGGAGGGAGATGAGAGAACGGATGCTGGTGTGGAGTTGGTTGCTGAATGTATCGCGGAGGAAGTGTATTTTTCTTGATTGTGGTTTTCTTCCTCGTTTCCCTCATTTCCCGGCTCAACATCAAGTGGTGTAAATTCTACTCCATCGTCATCTAATGACCATGTGGGGGGTTCCGCGGTGCCCAGTTCAAACAATGCATGGCTTGGTTCAATGGGTGTGAAAAGTTGAACCGGCTCGTCTTCTACAGCTGGAGGGAGTGGACTGAAGTCCAATCCTTCTATCGATAGTGGTCTGTATGGACTGCCAGAACTCTGGGGAATTATAATGGATAGTTCCTCCGCACCAGGACTATCCGACGTGGATTGCAATTCGGAGCTCATTTGTCTTCAAAACTTCTTGAATGCTTGAACGACTTGAAAGAAGAAGATACAATCGAACACAATATATAAACAATCAAAGGATCAAACGTTCACACCTACCTCTACAAGAACCCCCAACGATATCTTTATAAACATACCACCATTCTCCAAGGACTTGCTGACTAATAAATCTCCTGCTTTCAACATGTCGTTGGTGGGCGCTCAACGGTTGACGTTTCCCACCACCACAAAAAAAATCTCTGCATAAAACCCAGAATCAGGCTATGCAGAAACAAGGGTCCTCCCGACGTTGAGTTTCGTGAGACTTCCCACGATTCCCTCGCCTGGTGACCCCCATTTCCCCATTCCCGGGGGCAGATCTCCGCATGTGGAGGTGGGATGCTTTTTGTTTCCAGGTTTTTTGAGAGGCACTGGTGGATCGACGAGGGGGATCTTTGTCACCCTCCTTCTAGGAGTTGGTGGAATCTGGTGGATGACCCTCTTGTGAACCTCGGGAGAAGAACAGGAGATTTTGTTTGTAACTTGGGAGATCGGTGGTGGCGAGGTTCCATGACTTGGTCACATGGACACATTTTCGTTTGATCTTCGGGGTCTTGTGTTTGCTGGTGAGAGAATGGGGTTCTGGGTAAGTGTTTAGTTTTGTGGATTGTAGGTTATGAGAAGTTACGAGAAGATTCTTTTGGGAAATGATCTTTGGCTGAGGTCATTGGAAATACAAAAGTTGGGTCTGGTGAGTTGGAGTTTACTGCATATGCGGCTTATTCCATGTCAACCCGCTTACCCTTGAATAAGCGCGTGTTGATCAATATCTTGTCTCTTTTGTTATCACATTTTGGGATATTTTGTGCATTTCAATGCCGTCATACTCTTCTCTTAATGTCATACTCTTCTCCTAATGAAGGTTCCAACTTTTCTCTTAATGGCTGGCACACACCCTACTCTGTTTCAATATGCTCTATTCATCCAGAATGAACAAAATCGAGTACTTCAACTGGGTTATGCTGAAGTATTTTGCACATCACCAGTGAGTGTAGCCTTTCGAAGCGGGAAATAGAATCATTGCACTAAGTGTCTCGGACAATTGCTGGTTGTTCTAAACCATCTCGCCCAATATGAGATATTGTGCTAGTTGGATTCGAAAACTCAGCATTTGGAGTTTATCCATCTTTCATACAATCAGAATCAAATACTGATCTCCATGATTGTATCAGTAGGAAAGGCTGAATCTTCATGGAACATACAAAACAAGCGAAAATATTGTGCGAGTGGTTTTGACCTTGTCAGGCTTTCAAACCATTGGTACAAAAGAAAGCTGGAAGGTATAGCTTCCACAACTGGACCATTGGTTTGTGAGAAAGGAATGCCTTTAACCGGTTTATGGGTATCAGTTTATTAAGTCGATGATACCAAAAGTTTACCAACACCTCTTCTTTGGATCCTACCCAACCAACCGGGAGAGTCATAGATATATTTCAGAACCACAAGGGAAGAAACCTCGGGTTGAACAGGGAGACGTCCCTATTTGGGATTCAAAATTATCAGAAAAGCTAGGGAGCCAACCCCACCTTTGCAAAAAGTAAATCAAGAACCAGCTCAATTCTAACTCTTCCCAGATTTCCGTAAATCTTTATAGAAAAACGTAGCACCCGCCAAAGTCTTATTATCTTCAGGAGAAATGCCATAATCAGGTATGACACCAATCTATCAAGTCTCATCAGCCATCATCCCTTGCAAACAAACAAGAGAGAAAACTTACATTTATATACCCAAGTCTCGGATACACAAGCTCAGCAGGACTACCCGTAATAGTATCCAACATCTATACCATCAGCTTTCTCCTTCCTTTGCTCGTTCTACTTAAATTCAAGAACTCACAATCAAAGGTCTTCCCGCCTTAATAGCAACCTCCTCAATTAACCCCATCATCCTCTTCGCAACCCCTTTATTCCGATATGTCGGCAACACAAGCAATTTCTCAACAATAGATCTGAAAGGTCCAGTTTCTGAGATCGGCATATCGAGTGCTACCACACCTGCTACTTCTTCCTTTCCTGTCTCTGGGTTAGAGCCTAGTTGGATGATGATGAAGCGAGTTCCAGCAATGACTTCTGAGACTCGGTCGTTCCACCAGATTGCCATTTTTTCAGAGTCGAGGGGGGGGAGGAAAGTAGCTATTGTGTATGGTGCTTGAGTAATACATGCTGCATGGACGTCGACTATGGATGGGATTAGATGGTTGTGAATTTTGGGGTCGAAGAGGATTGGTGGGTCCATGGTGAGTGAGTTTGAACGCTTGTTTCGCGGGAAAGATCTTGAATTCTTCTCTGTTTTCAAGAAAACCTTTGGAAGTACTTTATAGACTTCTGATATCTTTCTCTACGCTGTGTATTTGACTTTTAAAAGGAGTAAACACCGATAACGCGCTCAACTGGGTCTGTTTGTGAGCACATGATTGGCCATAGCAAATGAGTGCCGAACTCCGACCCCGTGCTGCCTAAAATGTATCAATTCTCCACGCAATCTTCCAGGGGATATCTTGGGAGGTATTTGTTCAAAAGTGGTGGCTTTGACGATAGGTAGAAACAAGAAGCGAAGGAAAACTGAGCTCGTGGTTTATTAGTTAGACTCACCTGAAACTCAAGCAGACTCGATACATAAGAGAAGCGAGGTTCACTCTACGAACACCCCCTATTTCCATTCCTCGAGTATATCGCGTCTAAAATTATTCGATCAAATAAGTTTTGTATTCTCCTACATCTTTTGAGACAATGCTATAGGTAATTATCCGAGACTGTTTCGTACAACTGAGGTCGTACTTCTTTTACGTAGAAAACGACCCCCTCCCACAACAACAAAAATACAAAAAACATAATAAACGATGGAAGTCTTAAACATCAACCCTTCTGCAAGGCTACTACTCAGGGGAATGACATATCCGGCTCTTAAAATAAACTATTCGGCAGTACAAGCGGTAACCTTGATACGAGGATAAAAACCGGGGACTCTGTCGTTACTAATCAGACAGCATATTCAAGTTGCGGAACCTGCTAGAATTCGTGGCATGCTTTTCTCTCGAGCTTTGAGGATTCAAAGTAGACATTTGGTTAACATGATAAAGTAAATGACATGGAGAGACCGGGTTTCTGCCAAACACCTGAATAGACTGTGCAGAAAAGAGCCTTTGATTTTCATAACCACAATCTTTTTTCCCCCACCACAAAAGATATGGTACAACGTAGTAAGCATTTAGCTCCTCGATATCAACGTTGAAGCGCCACCATCGATCCGGAATACGATCCGGGACTTGGCATACATCACTTATTCTCCGGGTATCTTACATTCACGAGTGTTGCATCTCGTATTAAACAAGTTCGTGAACCGGTGAACGGTGGTAGAAGCTCGTATTTGTTGCGTAATGGAACGCTGTTGTGTTTGGGTGGGGAGTTGGGCGAGTGCTACAATCTCGTGATGGGAAAATAATCAAAATTCGGGTATGCAATATATCGTGATGAATATAGGCGGCGATGGCGAGGCCAGTTTTGAGTATATATATAAAGGTCAAGTCTCTTGCGTTTATTTCTATCATCATCAGTTTTATCATCTTGTATCTAGAGCCATAAGAAACAATATCTCAAGCTCGCTCTAAATACCAATCCAATCGCCGCAACTATGTTTCTCTCAGCAGCAACAGCATTCGCCCTCCTCAATACCCTCGCCTCAGCAGCCCCAACCTCATCGCCCGTCTTTCCTCCCCGCTCAAGCGCAGAAAATTACCGCCTGATAGCAAACGTAACCAAAAATGATCTCACCCCCTCAATCAACGGGTTTGAACTCTCATCCTACCACACCGGCGCCGGCCAAGGATACGCAGTCCTCACAAACGATGCCCCCTCAACAGGCCGGATATTCTACACCAACGGCACAGCCGAAGAAATCCGCTACCGTCGTTCAAACATCCTCTCCGACGGAGGAACCCCTCTTTTCCCCTTCGGAATCGTCCTCAACGAGGATAAGAGTGTTTCCGTGAATGCGGGACTTGGAACTGCGGGTGTGAATCTTGCTTTGTTCCCGGACCCTATTTCAAAATTGAGTGCTGTTGGGAAGGATGGGTTTTATGCTTGCCAGTCAAGTCTACCCTTTGCGCCAATTCAAGTCTATACTAGGGCTTATGAGGAGGAGACGCCGGCTGGATGTGCGGATGTCACTTTGTTGGCTCAGTGTAGCGAGGGGAGTGGTGCTGAGCATCCTTTTGGTGCTACTAGTGGCTGTTATGCTGATGTGAAGGGCATTGACTGGTCGATTTATAGCGCTTAAAGGGGAGGGGTTCTAAAAGCCAGTCTGGGGAGGGGCCGAGTTGAAACTGGAATATAGAATTAGGGAGATGGGGAAGGGAAGGGAGAACTTACTGTACATGCTTTACTGATTATTTCCTCCTCTCACTTGAGCATTTATACTTTTCGCGTAGCATAGCATTAACATAGCATCAACATAGCATTTTTCAAAGAACTACCTCCCACCGTCATTGTAGCTTTGCTTGCGACTTTGTCTGAGGTTATCTTCTTCATGGTCCTCAGAATCATCGTCTGCAATATCCTCTTCCAAATTCTTAAATTCAACTTTCTCCCCTCCTTCTTTAGCACATTTCTCAAATAATAATTTGGCTTTGGCCCAGTGTTCCTGTCTTTTGAGCTTTCCTCGTTCGTAAGCATTTGTTCGTTTCATGAACAGAAATCTTCGATCTCTATCGCTTTCATCTTGCCCATCATTGCCAGGCTTCATTGGCACACTCAAATCTCCGATATAAAGAGCAATCATTCCTCGCAAGCGGAGCATGGAGACATCTCTATCATATGGAGGAATATTCATGGCTGTGTCCATTCGAGACGCCAATGCCTCAGAACCACCGAGTGCTGCGATTCGAATCTCATCCTTCTTGGTCCAAATCTTTTCAGTTCGGCGATATTGTCGAGCTTCCTGTTTTGATACCGCTGGCGATCTCGGAGCAGTGGATGGGGAAAAGTTACTTTGCGCATCCTCGTAGACATCGTCTTCGCTGTGATCTTCCTCGGATGAATTAGACCTATCTTCTTGCTCGCAATTCAATTTTCGGAGAGCTTCTCGTTGCTCGTATTGAATCCCGTAGATTTCGCATGCCACCATTGCAGGCCAGAAGTTCAAGGAACTCAAATAGCTATGAAATTGCTTCTTGTATGGGTACTGAACGATCAGAGTTTCGTAGTAGGATTTCGCGCTTTCCCGGCCAGCTTTGGACCCCCATTCTCTCTCCTTATCCTCATCTCCCTGAGTTTGTATTGTCTCTAAATTATTCTCATCGTCCGAGTCCGAGTCAGGATTGGGGATAAAATTGAATTTATTCGACTTCGCTCGCTCAGAACTTCGGACGAGCAATTCAGCGCCAATTCCCCAGTATCCAGTAGATTTGAGGTCAACAGGATGCCCGCCCACCTCCGCACGTAACAATAAAGAATATGCCCGAGTCGCTCGCGGTATATCGCCTTCGAGGAGACATCGATGAACAATGGCAGTTAAGACATTGAGATGTTGCAGTCGCAATCGGTGGCCTTGCGGAGGCCGGCTTGTATCTGCTGTACTTCTATCAGTCTGCTCGCCATCCTCATCTGTTGTGGCATCCGCAGATTGTCTTCCCGTGCCCTTTATATGCGCGTCGATTGTTCTCGAAGAAGGATCGAAAGCGTCGTTCTGTGGTACCTTTAAGGCTCGATGTGGCCAGTCTATATGACCCTTCTGGCTCGGAAGCTCCTCATCGAGAGACAGCCCCGCGAGTCGGTATTGTGCGATTTCATGAGGAGCCAAACTCAATGGATTCGTGGAGCCTGCGTGGAGATTGTTGTTGGTGTTGTATGGTGTGGTGGGGTCATCGTCCGAGGAAGGATCTGAGGATGCGCGAGCGCGTTTTCGTTTTCGAGAGTGTTTCCGAGATAAATTGGATTGCGCAGAGTCTGGAAGAGGGAGGGTAAATAGCGGCATTTTTCTTGTTTAAGTTGTAAAGACCACAGTTGGAAGATAACTGACTTGGTGCAGGGTGATGAGGCTGAGAAGCAGCCTTGTGCAGTCGAACTTCATTACGTTTTTGTTAATTAAAAAAGAGAAACAGCTGATTTTCTAATTGTTTCTAAAGTATATTATTGATGCTGAATTCAAAAGGTTGGCATAAGAGCATGGTCGGGTAGAATCAATGTATTTACTGTCACGTGAATGTCACGTTTTAGCGAGTTAAAAAAGTCCTGGAAATTTCCCGCGCCTAACCCACCACTCAAACAGCAAGCTTTAAATGTACTTTTGAGATGTACCTCCGTACTGGACCAGGGTCGATTTTCTGCTGGCGAGGCTGGGGATTGATCGCAAATAACAAATATGCCGGGCTTTGAGTTGCATCATTCCAATCTTCATGCTAATGGAGCGAGTTCGCGATGTCTGAGCAGCCCATCTATGATAGTGGCCTATCAGTGGTATACGAGTCGCAAAATCCGGTTATCGAGTAAGTCTGCTGTAGAAGTGACAACTGGCCGGCTTCTGTATATTCGTTGCTATACAAACGACTAGGTGGGCAGAAGGCTGACATCGCGGGTTTTAGTATACTGTTCGTACATGGTTTGCAAGGCCATCCATTCCGAACCTGGGCCTACGAGAAGACCAGTGGTGGGGGATCTTCTCCTGAAATTAAAAAGAAGAAGGGTCGCTTCTTCTCCTTTCATCGGTTGAAACCTACCAAAGCCGAGCCGAAAAACCATCATGATACCCAAGATCTAGGAAGTTCCTCCAAAACTGAGACGGCGGTCTTCTGGCCCAGAGATCTGCTCCCGAAAGAATGTCCAAACAGCCGCATTTTGACTTGGGCCTATGATACTATTGTCACGAAATACATGACTGGTTCGACAAATAAGAGTAACATATTTGCACAGGGGGAAGAACTTGTTATTTGCCTTGGGGAGAGAGAGAGAACCGGGGCGGCCATTGTTAATTATTGCCCACTCACTTGGAGGGATCCTCGTCAAGGAGGTAACCACCCTCTCACATCCGCTATTTTAGCAAGCGAATTTACATCTTGCTGACAGTGCAGGTGCTGGCGAATTCCGCTATTTCGGAAGAGCCAGAACTGAAAAATATAGTTGAGTCCACAGCAGCTGTTGTGTTTTTCGGCACACCGCACCGAGGTAGTCAAGACATGGCTGGGGCTGGAGAGATCGCCCGCAAGGTGGCGAGCGTATTGATGATGGATACTAGTTCAGCGATGCTTAATGCCTTGGGACTGAAGACTTCCGATCTTGAGCGTTGCCAAGAGTCCTTTTCTAGATTATGGCGAGAATATGACTTCCGTGTCAAAACGTTTCAGGAAGGGTTTCCGTTAACAGCTTTCAACATTGGCTTTCTGAATGAGAAGGTTGGTGTTCCTTCGGAGACGATATTTGGAGAACCCATAAACAGATTACTGACTGCTCTCAGGTTGTTCCTGACTTCTCCTCCACGTTGGGCGATTCGAGAGAGCATGCCGAGACACTTGACGCAAACCATCTGCAAATGTGTCGAATGTCTGGCTACCAAGATCCGAATTATCGCAAGGTTTCAGGTGAGATAAGGATATTATATCGGTCTGTCGTCAACATAGAAAGAGCCACAAAGGAACCAGAGAGCGCGCGTACTCCCCTTCATGCCAGTGGCGCTGGGGGTTTGTCCAATTCAGAGCTAGGTGCGAGTTAGCAAGTAGATCGCTTGCTAGAATATAAAGCTCACATGTCATAGCTTGTATTCATTCTCTGTATTTCACGAAAATGTACGAACGGAAGCATTCAATAGGTTTTCCGATGGAGATGACTTGCAAATGGCTTCAGAATAACGAATGTTACGGAGAATGGCTGCACTTTGAGAACGCCGAACAGCACCAGGGCCTCATATACATTAAAGGAAAACCAGGTTCTGGAAAATCAACCCTTATGAAAGCAGCGATGGATAACCTCGTGCAACCCGGGGCTTCAATGCACTTGGTCGCTTCTTTCTTCTTCAGTAGGAAAGGTTCCGAACTCGAGCGGACAGCCGCTGGATTTCTGCGCTCTATAACATATCAACTTATCATTGCGGACGAAAATATTCGACACGAGTTTTTAAACATGTTTCATTCAGCCATTACCGTTTTACCGGATCAGCCCAGTACCAACGCATGGGATGTATGGCGAAACGACGAGCTGTTTCGGTTTCTTCGGAAAGTTTACGAGCAGCCTCATGCATCACGAACTATATTGTTTGTGGACGCTCTCGATGAGTGTACCAGTTCTGACGCCCGGGTGGTTGCATATTTTATCCGCACACTCACTATGTCAGCGTACAAGGCAGGAAATCATTTACAAGTTTGCATTTCCAGCAGAAATCATGGAGCAGTAACTGTCGATAAGTGCCCCGAAATTCTCGTGGAACATTTCAACACCGGAGACATATGTCGGTATTTACGAAATAAGCTTTCAATCGCAGGAGTGACCGAGGCTCAGGATTCAGCACGCTTGGTGCGACTAATTTTGCAAAGGTCTTCGGGGATATTCCTTTGGGTAAAGTTGGTTGTTGACTTGCTCCTCGTCCAACTCGAACAAGGTGCCAGCTTCAAGTCACTGGAACGGCGTCTGCAAGATATCCCAGAGCCCTTAGAGGAACTGTATGCTGAAATGCTTAAACAATTTTCTCATAATTCCGTTGAAGACCGATCGATTTCTATCCGTATATTTCAGTGGGCTCTTTTCGCTTTGGAACCTTTGCGTCTCAGAGAATGGCATCATATCCTCGCTTTTGCCAGAGAGCCACCACCACAATCGCTAAAGGCTTGGAGGGAATCTGAATTCTATACCGGCAGCAAGGAAGACCTTGACGACGGTAAGCTTGAAAAGCAATTACGACACTTATCAAGTGGCCTAGTCGAATTGAGGACAATCGAATCCTCTCACCCGGCTGAAATTTCCTGGTCTACGACAGGGGATAGGACATCTTTGATTGCCGGCGCTGGTTCCATGGATATGGAACAGGGAGAAACTAGATTAGTTCAAGTCATACACGAGTCAGTTCGCGAATTCTTCTTACACAAAGGAGGGTTTTCTATACTTGATCCGGCTTTCACAATTCCAGTAATTCGACTGGGAAACTTGACTATCATCAACACGTGTCTCAATTACATACAAATCAAAGAATTGGATTCTTTGGTTGAAGCCCGTAAATCAACCGACTACGAAACTTCCGACAATTCCTGGCAAGACACATATTCCTTGCGAGAGCAGCTTTCAAGGCACGGAAGCGTGGCCAGCTTTGGCTCGGCAGCCTCACTGCCTAAACCAGAAACAGCTCCAGACTCAAAGACACCAGGAGAAGGTATCGAGGGAGCCCTCGCCCAACTCAACAATGGATCCACACAAAGCCTTACCGAAGTACGACATGGTTTTACCTCATCATTCGTAGATCAGCTGGAGAACCATGGAATCTCAACTTCAATGCCAAAGGTACTATCAAAGAAATCTAGCATAACCTCATCCATTGGCAAGACGCGACTTCTGGAAGCTGATATGCCCCTGCTATCGTACGCAACTCAGTCCCTGTTTCGTCATGCTGCCTTGGCTGAAAGAGAAGGATTGGACCCAAAAAGTATCATTGATCATTTAGAGCCTGACAGGTTGTCGCCCAATCGGGTGTCTCCGTGGCAAAGATGGGTATACCTCAATGAAGAAGTGAGACCAAGCACTTCATTACTTCAATATTGCGTCCGGCAAAATCTCTTGTCCTGGATAGAATGCCTTCTCGCTAAAGACGGCCATGCCTTCGATCTGTTCCATCTCTCACGCATTGAAAACAATCTAGGGATCGCGGAATTAGCTGTCTCACACGTCATAAGGCACACACTGACAGTGGCTACTGACAATTTCTATCCCGACGATATTGAAGCATACCGCCGCCATATCAGTATCCTTCTAGCTAAGGGAAACGTCACTTATGATGACATAAACAGGTGTCTGGAGTTTGGTTCACAGTGGTACATCGCTCTCTTTGAGGGTTACCTCCTTAACCCGTTCCGGCCTAACATGGTACCCCAACCTGGGGTCTTCTCTTGCTGGCTAGCAGAACTGCTTCGTGAGGCAGGGGTGGAAAAACAAATGTCTAGTGAGGGAATTGAGGGCGATGGCGAGAAACTGTTATGCCACCTATTTCTCAGATTCCCGCCTCCTTTCAGCCAAATACAATCCCTTCTCGAAGCTGGGGTGAATCCAAATGTTGCAGTGATTGCAAGGGTTACCCCACTTCATATTGCAAGCTCGTATAATTCGCAACCTTCCATCGATTTAGTGCGCTTACTGTTATGTCATGGTGCTATGGTTGACAGCAGAGATTTCCAGGGACGCAGACCACTCCATTTTGCAGTGAGTTGTAACAACCGGGAAGTTAGTGAGGAGCTATTGAAGCGTGGTGCGGGTGTAAATGCAAAGGACCTCCGAGGACGAACACCACTACACATCTTAGCAAACCATTCGAGCTCGATTATCCTCGGAACCCTTTTGGCTAATGGCGCGAAAATCAACGCTTTCGATTATAACTCACAGACACCACTACACGTGGTTGCTTCGACCCAGGGGAACCTTATCCCATCTCTTATCCACCATGGGGCCGCCGTTAATGCCCGGGATAGGCGTTTGCAAACTCCGCTCCACCATGTAGTCTCTAATTCAGGCAGAACTAAAGACTCAAATGAGAAAGCTCTGATAAGCATCAGAAATCTAGTTAAAGCAGGAGCTAAAACATCGGCCAAAGACAAATATGGAGAGACACCCATTGAGCTTGCGTTTAGGTTGGGGTTCAATGAAGCTGGCGAGCTTCTCCAAAGGCTCGCCCCTTCCTCTCGTAGCGTTTCGGGTTAGAACGACCTTTCCTAGGTCGTTTTTGTCTCTCGTGTGACCTTGTGTGGTAGACATCATCACTGAAAATACCCGAAAAGTAACCAGAGTTGTATCAAATCACATTGAGGTAAGTGTCTCTACGATTGCATATCTCCTGACTTTCAGTTATAGTAGGCTTATACTTAGGACTTGAAAGTTGCAACAAAACGGATTTCACTAATTTTTGACTACTTGATGACTGGCTCGCAAACGGCGAGCATCATATCTAAATCTTTGTTCTCCTTGGAGTACGGGCTTTATTCCGCCAAAACCCCTCCTCCTCTTCGGCTTAGAAATAGTACATGTAAGAAAAATGCCCTTGTACGAGAAGCATTTCAACTAAAAATCTGACTGATTACTCTCCCAGTTTTCTTGAATGATCTTTCAATCGTCCAGGAAATGCGAGGTAATCAGAAGAGATGGTATGCCTCGAAGAGACCCTGGATTTGAATAACGAAGTAAACGCGGCGGGTGGTGAGTGCGTGATATGGCGCGACAAACTAGCAATAATTTAATGTAGTATACCGAGGGCAGACTCGTGACTTGAATTTGAGTTTACAAGCAATCCATTGATCGAGTAAGTCATCAACTATCAAGTAAGCGAACGAGAGCCCTTTGCGAGTAGTCCATGATAAAGTCGGGGGCAATACTACGAGCAAGCCGAACAGTTACACCTAAACTTTCGACCAAATATTAAATAAGCCAAACAAGACGTTCGGGGGACAGGATAGGACATCAGCGAGTAAGCCCAACTAACCACCAAAGAAACCTAAGGTACCGACGTACAACGAGTAGAGCGACTAGCAAGCATTAACAAGAAAACCAGTCACAACCACCCCAAAAAAATATCGAGGAAAACTCCCTAAAAAACCTCATTGTCCCAACAAAGTAGAACAATCAAAAACCTCCACCCATTTTTTTCCAACCATCTTGCACAATCAAACCCATTTCCACAAAACTTCAAGACAACATACTCATTCAAAAAATTCCCCCACACATCTCCCCCTAAATTGAATCCCCGACTACCACCCACCCACCACAACAACACCAACAAGAACGCAAATAAATCTCATCTTATTTTTCTGCAAAGTAATGGTAAAAAGGATGGGAAACCGAAGACCTATTCTGTCTAATAACAGGCTATCATATATCCAATTTTATAGCAACCCACGCTAAACCCCCCATTTCCATCCTCCTTACTCTTCCTCTCATGTCTCTCTTTGCCCCTTCCCCCTTCCCCCTCCCCTTTCCTCCTCTCCTACCACCCGTTCCGAACGCATTCCCCACATATCTAGAGCTCACTCAAACCCCCTCCTAGTTTTTTTCAAATCAATTCATTCATTCATAAAGCCATAACATAACATATACGTTCGTGGATATATAAAAAGAAGGGCGACGTCAACAAGTCAAGTGAAGGAAAAGAGATCAACAGAGGATAAGTGTGCGCGCTTTTTTTTCCGTCTCAAACCCCAAGAATGCTTTTTGTGTACCCTTCTCTCCCGAAAAAACCCCTCTCTCATGCAATGATAAGCTATCAACCTCAATTAGCAAATCTCCTAACCTGAAACTCGAGCAATCAACCCCTCAAAGACACGACACGGAAAAGGAAGAACATACCTCAATCAACCGATCCGTCAAAACAGTACACTGCCTCTCATGTTCATTCGGCACGTGGAATGTTGCACTCCTCCACAACCCCCCAAACCCAATACCCTCCAGCACATCCTCCAACATCTCCGCCGTGTCTAGGCCCCCAGAGAACTTAGGATTCGAGGTGATGGTCCTCAAAAGCTGATGGGCGGACTCGAGCGTCACCGCGTTCTGGCAGGAGATAAGGAGGTCGTCGAGCATGTTGATGATTGGTGCGCATCTGTTGAAGTTAGTACACAAGAAAGGGAAAGGCGGAGAGTGAGAGAGGATGGAAAGGAAAGGGCATTTGTGTAGTGGTAGAGAGACAAGGTAAAGGGGAGCATACAAATGCAGAACAACAGTCGGCCTCTGAAGCGCAACCCTATTCAACCAAAGCAAACACCGATACTGCACCGTGTCGTCCAGGAACGTGAAATCAATCAACCCAATCGCAACATTCAGCAACAACTCCTTATCCTTGATCTTCTCCATATCAATGAGGTGCATGATATCCCCCGGTGTCACAAACTCGCCCAAGGGATTCATCGCGCTAAACCAAAAGGCCTTGTTCGAGTCGGATGGGCTCAATGATCGTGTTAATAACGACCCAAGGTATGGTATACTCGACAGATCGTCGGGGAATTTCAGGCCATTCACTGAGTTGGTACTGGTTGTCTGCAAAAAGGCAGATAGGACTCGGACTGCGACGAGTTTGGTGCTGGAATCAGAGAGCCCCTTGACTAAGGAGGCGACCAGGGCAAAGTGGAAGCTTTCCATGCTGAAATGGATACCATATAATTCATCGAGTTGCACTGCCGCTTCCTCAAGCGGCAGGCGGCCTTGTAATAGTACAACTATCATTCTCCCATCCTTGAAATCACCAGAAGCTGCAAGATTTGCAAGAATTGCCTCTAAAAAGGAAGCGGTGCAATTGTATAATGGCTGCGGAACAAGCCTGACGAGCGAGAGTGCGAGCCAGAACAATTGAACACCATAGCGAGAGGCAGATGGAAGTTTCTCCATCATCTTTGTCAAAGAAGACACAATTGCAATAAGCATCTCGCTGTCGCCCTCTTCCATATACCGACCGATGCTACTTCTGAGCGCAACAAGAACTTGGTAAAGAAGATCGTCATCAACATCTTCCCTAGCAAGACATCCCATAACCGTGAAAGCTCTGGGCTGAATGGCTGGGTTGCTTTGGAATGCAGTACTAGCAACGAGACTCATCCACCTAGCACGCCATGCATTTGAAACATCAATTGAAGGGGCTGCCACCGTGCTCACTTCAGAGAGCAGAACAGCAAGAGACTCGGTGGCGTTCAAAGCAGGAATACCTGAGTCTTGGAGCGAGGTAATAGATATTCCATCTCGAGATGGCAGGTTGAATAAAGAATCGGCTCGAGGCTCTGAAAGCGAGAGAAGTAGAGCCTTTAATCTACCAAGTTTACTCTCTTCGAGAGGGAAGGTAGTGCACATAGCGTGTACGGTGTTGATCAACAAGCGATGTACCATAAGTCTCGTTTCGGTGGTTCCGGTATTGGCAAGCATGGTGACGAGATGAGAGAGCTCGGGAAGGTATATTTGAGATTGAACCCCACTATCGAACGAGGTAGAGAGACAAAGACGGAGGAGTACACATATTTCACCCCACACGGTGTTGTCCGGCAAGTGTCGGGTAGGGCGCAGTGACGTTCTATTCAGTGCTTTTCGGAGCCGAGAAAGAAGTCTTCCGCGTATTGTAATCGTGCCAAGAGAGGCGATGATGGACCCGAGAATCTCCGTTCGTTCGTCTTCAATGCCATAGCCCAGAGCGGCCTTGATGACTTCTTCCAAGAATATTTCGGTATAGACTTCGTCCCGACAGATGATGGGCCATACGCGGTGCTCAAGCGTTGTGCTTAGAGTGACATCAGATATTGCTACCTCGATAAGCTTCCGAAAGATGGCGGCAACTTTCTCCCTGGCTTTGTCGCTGTCTGCATCTGTGGGCATTAAGCTCGTTCGTAAACTTGGTAGCCACGGTGCCATGTATGCAAGACTTAGTGGTCGTTGCGAAAATGGAAAACTCTCCCATCCCACAAAGAACTCGTTGAGAAAGTCTACCGTAAGTTGGGGCTCAGAGCGTGCCAGTTGGTTACTGATGTCAATGATGAACTGCGATGGGTTAAGCGGTACACATAATTCTACAAGAGGTTAGCAAGTGGAATGAAAACAGTGAAGAAATTACGTACCTTTTGTGCTCATAAATTTGGCATCAGCGGCAAACCTGAAAGCACGGCAAAGCGCACATAACAGATTGTACGAAGCGAGCCGAAGAATTTGATCAGAGCTGGCCATATTTGTGAGAGCAATATTCAAGAGAGTTCCTGGCACATCCTGAGGTCTGACGAGCCGTTCGAAGGATTTGAGAGTCCGTAATTCTTTTCCGTATTTGGACTTGGCGGCACGAATGGCCTGAAGAACATCTGGCTTCCTTGGACTTGTAAAGTACATCACAATCTTTCCGTTTTCTGTTCTGAGACCGAAGGCAGAATCATCTTCTGTTTGAATGGATGTAGGTGCTTCGTCCACTTCTGAGAGACGGAAGATGTCGTTCACAGTAGCGTGAAGCCTTAATCCCGGTACAACTTCTTGCTTTTTGGCAGTAGTGACTTGCACAAATTGACTTCCAACCTTTATCACTACTTCAACCTTTCCCTTGGTCTTTGACAGTCTCGTAATAGGTTGGAAAACATATCGGGTATCGGTAACCACACTGATGGTCTCTTTGGGCAAGTGCAGTTGACTCAGATGGAAATGAGCCTGAAGATCTTGGAGACTGCCGATGAGATGGTAGTCAACATTTTTTGGATGGAAAGCGCTGTTTTCGCTCTTGGCGGCCAGGCGCAGAATTCTCCGGAAACATTTTCTAAGAAAGAGTAAATATGATGACAGTTATGAGTTTCTAAGTAGAATACATACCTAAATGCGCTGTTCATATTGTACACGAAGACTCTTGAAAGTTGTTTGGAAAGTTCAGTTGGGGTCAACAGGTCTAATTGTCGAAATAACGCATCTTGTGGTTCATTTTGACCACTGTAGCAAGTCGCATCTACCAAGATACCAAAAGGACGATGCCACATACGACTGGCAATCTTTAAACAGTTAGTACAAGTAACTGAAGAAGAAGTGTAGTAGCACACCTTTAAATAGCCGAACAACAAAAGCTCGTAGTCTACGGCTTCGGTATCTATGTTCCGTAAGATGACGCAAATCATTGGCAATCCATCCTAGGTTTCAGTTAGTTGGATGTTTGGGGCCAGGGGGACAATACCAACCTTGCTCTCTCCTCCATCATAAACAGCACGGGTAGAGACGAGCGACTCGGTGTTTCTGCCAGCGTTTCGAAGCATGAAATGTTGAAATCGAGAATAGGACGGCGGGGTGTTCATGGATATCATAGGTCGGTTCCATGAGACATCCATAGGCGGAGGGCCAAGGTTGGTAATAAGCTTCCGCAGGGAGTCAAGCATTGGGATCGAGGTCATCCTGAGGTCGATGATCGTTGGCACAACAGCTTTCCTCTCCCGTGTCACAATTTTCTGTCGAACATGGTCCCAGTGATCATAGAGGAACCTGTGAAGTGCAACACAAGAACCAAAGTCAAAGGATTCTGAGTCAATAGTGGGCTCGTTCATGTTAGGGGCAACCTGTACTTGTTTAGTAATCGTTCATGTCAATTAGGTTAATACTGACGGATATTTCTCGTAGGAATGTGGTGACACGGTAGATATTCTGAGTTAAAAAGTCATTTAGTGGAAACATGTACGGCTCCTTGGCTCCAAAAAGGACGTTATTGGCAAGATTTTGGACAACTTTGGCAATGAGCAACAGCCCACGACGCATTTCTTTGGAAGGCGCTGAACTGATAAGCCCCTCTACGTCTGGGGCAACAATAGCGGGACAGAAGAAGCGAAGAAAGATGAAGGCTCCAACAGCGGTAAATTTAGCTTCCGGAAATCGTTTCATAACAGCAGTGGATATCTAAAAAGGAGTTAGAGAGGCGGAATCGTGGAATTTCTCATGGGTGGAACTCACTATGCTACATATCTTCCTAAAAGAGACCGGAATATGGGCGGCAGAGTTACAAATATCGTCTATGAAGACCTTGGTAACCACTCGAAGTTGCAAAGCGTTTTTTTGCAATTCTTCTGGAGAAGAGGTACGCGCAGGATCGAGCTCTAAATCCAGGTCCTTTGAGGTATGCACCAGGCGCTCAAGAACCTTCTGCAATGTTGCCTTTAGGTAAGAGGCGCCCTTCCACTTAGCATACACCGACAACATCTTGGTCGCCACACAATTCCTTCGAAGTAATTCGGCTTCATTTTCTTTGATTTGATGTGTCAGTTAATAAGTCAGCCAAAGCATGATAGGGGCATTACCAGTTTGCTCGACTTCATGTTCAATGAGTCCTTCCAGAAGGACAAACCCAAGCCCCCGAGAATCGAAGATATTAAGCAAGGAGATTGTCATTTCATCAACTTCTGTGCTCGGGCAAGCATCGCAAAGAGCTATCGTCAGAGGCATATCATTCAAGAGTAGCTGGGAGAAGTTAGCATAATTCCACAAGTACTGCACAAGAAGGCCTGACATTAAGCAGCTCATCGTATTTCTCGTTCACGGCAGCATCTGATAAATTGTTGAATTCCGCGCCCTGAATCAATATATTGCAAAGGACTTTGACAAAAGCTGTTCTTATATCCAGGTCTTCATGGTAGCCAATTCCAAGGGAGTGCTTAAGTCCGACATCTATGTTAGCACTTAGGAGGTTGGAGAGGGCAGTTATAGCAAGTACAGGGGAAGCTGTGGAATCCTCAGCCCCTGGTGGGAGACGAAATTCGTTCCTCCTCACTTCGCCTGAATCGTAGTTAAGCAATGACAGAAATCTGTTAAAGTAAGTGTGAAACATTTGAGACTTGAGGTCGCTCGTGTCAGCATCAGTTTGGCCCTCAGCGGGTTGTAGGGGAAGCCGATAGGTCAGGTCAGCCAGTGCTTTTAGGCAGGCTCGATCGAGATCTCTTTGCAGTCTAAGAATCTCATCCATGCGGCCACCACTAGAAATACTGTCTTTTGGCGTTCCTGGGCGAGCAATCCACCCAAAAATAACCTCAAGCAGTTGGTTTCTGATGCGGACATCGTGTCGTAGATTAAGGAGCTCCTTTTTCTGTGTGATAATTTCACAGAGTTGACAGATCTTGATTTTAACTCGAAGCACACTTGCACCTTCCGAAAGCTCGTCCAAGAACTTTGCAAAGTTGAGCGTGAGAGCACCGACATCGATGGACATAGTTGTGCCAACCTCTGCCGGACCTCCTAGTTTCTCAACTATGCTTCTCAAGAGGGCGGATGCTTGTTCAGCGAAAATGATACGCGATTCAATAGAAAGCGAGGTGTTCGTCCGTGGACTGTCAAACAAAACACCAAGTTCTGCTTCGAGATTCTCGAACAAAGGCAGGTATAGAGAGGTGGCGAGTTCGCTAGAAAGTGTTTCTCTTGTTGCCTCCCGTATCCTGACATTGTTGCTAGCTAGCAACTGCACGCTTTGTTTCAGGTATTTAGTCAGTGGGGATTCGTCGTAACTCTCGGGAGAAGCGATGTCAATCCACGTCAGGCCTGGAGGAGTATGTTCGTCTGGTGGCAAAGTTTGCCCAGATATACAAGTGCCACCAAGAGAGGCTAGAAATCCGGAATAGTTACGCCACTCTACAAGGGCTCTCTCATCTCGAGTTTCTGTGGAACGAGTGAGTAAGTGGTCCATCTTGGAAACCCTGAGCCAGGAGTGAAAGATGCATTCCCAGGCAGCTAATATGCCTGTAGTAGGATGTGTCATCTGTCGCAAGAGACCTCGAATACGTTTCTGAAAGGCGACCAATCCAGTAAAACGAAAGTCTTTAGAGGAAATTTCTCTGTAAATATCAAAGTTTCGCAGAGGCGATGTGGATGATGGTTTGTCTGTATTCCCACATCCGTCGACTATTTGTGCCTCTTCACAAAAGATCGAAATACACTTCGTGACTAGCTGGCAAGTCCCAATATCGGTAGAGCAAAGTGATACTAGGAATGCGGTCTCCATTACAGACGTTGTAGACGTTCTTTCGGGGATTTCATCTTCCAGGTCTCCCAAATTCTGGCAAGGAGTGTCAGCTTAAGATTGACCGAATATCAGTATCTTTTTGTAAGAACTAACCTTGAATTTTTTGATAAGATCTAACCGTGCCTCTAGGTAATCGCGAAAGAAGCAAAGTGTAGCAACACGACTACCTGCCATGTTTATAACCTTTTCAGAAACAGCCGTCAGGACCTCGGATGTGGATTTCCAGAAGTGGTATTTCAAAATAGGAAAGTCCAGAGCAGCACCTTGAGCCTGATTGTTAAAGGAACCTTCCGTGCCCTTTATCATGAGCTGTCGAGCCACATTACTTGTCATTCGTACAGTGAGATCGTTGTCCGAAACAAGATACGATTTGAACCAGGTGAATGACGCTTCAATAAATATAACCATCTCTCTGGGAGCCCTTGGTGAGCCCATAAAGAGTGTGAGAGGCGAGGCGCCTAGAAATATAAGGATATGATATATCATATCCGAAGAGGAGGCAGCGTGTGAATAGTGCTCTGCAGGGTAGGAATCCCGAGTTTTCGGAAATGAAGTCTCCAAGTTGTTAGCATAAATCCAAGAAAACGGAAGAATTTGCATACCTTAAGTTGGGTACGAACGAAATCCGCAATCCTCGCATATAAAGGCATGTAATCCTCTGGGTTCGTTTGCCGAGCAAAGTGTGAGCACGCAGAGACGAGAGCAATTTTGAAATTTATAGGTGCGTTTGGGGCAAGACAGACAGGTGCGAGACTCGCAACACAATGCTCAAAATTGAGATGTGTTAGACTAACAAAGACTGCCGTCATCAGGGAACTGTCAATATTTGAGGAATCAACACCTGCAGATTGTTTCTTAAAAAATACTGCCTCTCGGACCTCCTCCTGGACATCGAGGGCATAGCTGAGAATAGCCGCGTCACTATCCAGACTGAAATGTCTAGCAACTCTCAAAACTGATGTCAAACAATAGACTGCGGTCTCGTTCCTGTTTTTTAAAGACTTCCGGAGCATTTCTAAGAAGGAAACCTTTTTGGATATGCTGCTGCTCTTTACATCGCGCATATTGCTAGCAACTTCGAAGACATCTGGTAAAAGTAGGAGAAGGGAAGTTTGGAAAGGTAACAAGAGTGCTTTCCGCCGTCCACCATCGAACATTGTATTGGTCATGTCAAAGAGTGTTTCAGCCCCTATGTATCTCCCAATTAGTATTGTCCTTATTATTTGCAGAATTTAAAAAAGGGGATGCCATCTCAGTATCTCGACAGGTGAGGGAGAGTCAGTTCTCATGTTCCAATGTGGGTAACGAGTATTCCAAAGTCTCTCGTAGCCCACTTCAGAAGCTCAAGAGAAATGATCTTGACTAAGACTAAAGAAATAGTGTTTCATACCGCCATCTAGTCTTTTATGTTTGGAGTGCAGATCAATAAACTCATGAGGAAATCTTTCCAGCCATCTGGTGATCAACTGAGGTATGACTATTGCTACCGTCGTCTGAAACGACTTGCGAAGGTGCAAAAAGCTACCACATAGCTCTTGAATAACGGTACTAAGTTTTCTGGAATCCACCCAGAAACACGAAATGAATCGAATTACAATCAGAGCGCTTCTATCATCGTCAACTAGGAGATTTGGCTGTACTGCGCCATTGACGGTAGGATGTGCCGCTTTCAGCAAGGAAATTCTGACATATTCCAGCGCTCGAGACCAGTTGGCAAAGGACAAGTATTCTACAATAGTCCTAGCATATGCTTCGATCGAATCGGATTTGTCTGAGAGCAGCTTGGAAACTTCGGTGCCGTTGCGCTCGCCAGAAGACTCGCTTACTTCCTGGCTGAAAACGTCCCAATTATTAAAGCTTTTGAATGAATCGTCCAATATTTCTGAGCTTGGTAGCACATAAGTGTCTGAAACTGGGTGCGCAAAGACCTTGACAACGTCCAATAATCTCCTAACCAGATCATCCTTCAATGGTTCCGGTGGTTGGGCCCGCGCCTGGAGGGCATTTCGAGATGCCCTCCTCTTTTTATCATCACTGGGAGTAAGCCGGTTTGGACCATTTTCAGCTTCAGAGTCGTCCGTATCCGAATCGTCTTCATCTCCACCAAGGGGTTTGTTCACAGCGGCCCAATGTGTAGCACAACAATGTGCCAATAACCCCAGTATATATAACTCCGAGTAGAGGACGTGAATCGGGTGGGATTGTATTCCTTTGTAGGGTCTCGCGAGTTCTTCCAGGAGTTGGATAAGGGCTTCGACAACCGTTCCTATACTGGTAGTACTAACTCCTATCAAAGTCGAACGAGAGAGGAGGACGACCTCGTCGCTGGCGAAGGCATCGGAGGCGGATCCGGTTCGATGTGGTAGCTGAGAAATGCAAGCACTATCAGCAAGAGGCAACAAATTGGGCGGCAATTTTCACAGGGGCCATTGGGCCACATACTCTCGAGGTAAAGCGCTCGATAAGTCTCACCACCAGACTTGAGTCTCCATTCATGACTGCCACCTTAGCTGGTAGCTCTGCTGGGTTTTTTCAACCCCTTCTGCCAAATAGATGGCCGTATTTAGAAATAGGCATACGGTCCGCCAGCGCATGCGCCGAGATAGAGAGGGGAGGTGGGAAGACGTGTTGTTATGCTGGGCAAGCAATGTTCGTGGAGGGCGACTGCGGGTGGTGGTGCAGGTGGGCGGGAAATCTGTGGTCCCGCGATGCATGGAGGGGTCAAGCAAGGGGGGTGGAGCCTTGGGTGAAATGGAAAAGAAAATGGAAGCTGATGAGACGATGGGCGAAGCAATTACGAGTGGATTTTCAACCGCACGATGCGATGGGAGAAGGGAAAGGAGTGGAGGTCACGACTGCGAGTAGTGACGGGGAGTTGCAGTAATGGGTCTGGTGTCTTTGCGTACGGACTTTCTTCCGTGGCTAATAGAACCTGAGTGGAGGTTGACCTTATGTGGATCGGTTTCAACCCCTCGTGCACCACCTTCCGATCCTTCAGAACTTCAGAACCTTGAAAGTTCCAGATGGGAGCTAAGTACCGCTCTGGACTATCTGGACTATCTGGACTATCTGTAGGTACCTGTACCACCTTGTACTTCCGTACCTGACGAAAATGAGTATTCGTGGAGACATCTGGCACTACGCCTTGCCTGAACACTCGTACAGTATCGAGTTCGGGTAGATGACCTGCAGAAGACCCCATGGGACAGGGACGGGTTCTCGAGATCCTTGCACTGCAGTCTGGGAGACGGTAAATGTTTGTGTAGATGTACGAGTACTACGCAAGGAAAGTTCCACCCGAACTACGGGTTTCGTTGACCACTTTAAACGAGAAAGAAAAAAAGTCGTAGGAGTAACCGAGAATCAAAGGAGTTAGGACTGGCATTAGTTATCACTCGTCAAGTGCCCAGATGGCCATATAAGCTTAAATAGCTACCTTAAATAGCTACCCCGGTAGAGGCAAACTGCCGGCCATGGAATTTCAATGCACCGCTATTGTACAGACCAGTTCACATGTACACCATTATTTTCCCGTAATATCAATACTCCCTCCCCAATCCTATTTGCTTTTTGAAACCCCTCTTAACGTCGACCACGGTACGAATCACCACTACCTCTATACGAGTCCTGTCCTCTATAGCCGCCGCCGCCGCCGCCACCGCCTCCACCGTTACCATATCCTCCTCGACCTTGAGAGTAGCCTGGTGGTCCCGAAGGTGGTGGTCCTTGACCGTAAGAGTTGTAGCCTGGCGGAGGTGGAGGAGGTCCATTGCCAAATCCAGGAGGCGGAGGTTGCCACCCAGGAGGAAAGGCAGCAGGGGGAGGAGGATAGTTGTTCTTGTAACCACCGCCACCGCCTCCAATGTAATTATTCTGGTTGTTGTTTTGCGAGCCGTAAGAAGGTCGGTTGTTCTGCCCATTGTAATTTCCGCCTCCATTGTTGTTGTAATTGCCTCTGTTTCCACCTCCATTTCCACGGTATTGGTTATTGGACTGCCCTGCGCCGTAATTCATTGAGTTGCGGCCCCCTCTGCCGCCTCCGTTTAACGGAACACCACCATGAGAGCGTCCAGACTTTGATGCACGTTCCTTGGTGGCCGCGATATCTCCCTCATTCAAGGCTTTAGCTTTGATATCAACACCTCTCAGCAACATAGATTTGTGATAGTGTTTTGATGTGGGCATCTCATAGTGAACACTAGAAAAATAATTAGTCAACTTCGAAACAATTTTGAAGGGGGGTTTTCCTCACGTAATGGAACGATCCTCCTCGAGACTCGGCATCTTATCACTGAGGGGGAAGCTCAACGACCCATGTGGCAAGTGAGCTTCATTTTTCTCAACTTTTCCAGTTAATCCTTCGCTGGATTTTGGGTTTAGCGTGAACTCTGTGGCTCCTTGCTTCTTGGAATAAAAGTTGCTCGCAACGTCGGTGTACAGTTCTGTGTGAGCTTCGGCAAAGAGGAGTGCATCTTTACCGACAACATTTCTAGCTGCAACATCAGGTGGCAATAGTGGATATTTCTTTGCCATGGCATCGAGTAATCGTTTCGAGTCGATGAATGGGAGGAGAGCAACACCCTGCCAAGCGAACTTCTTGCCATTCAAATCCACAACAAAATCCTCTGGGTAGAAGTCGATAATTTCGCTCTCGGGATTTGTCATTAAATCGTGAAAGACCTCTGGAATGGCCTGTCTCGAAGCCGCAGGAAGCACACCCATGAGTTGTTCGTAAGGTTTGAAGATATTACCCTTGTTAAAGTTGATCTTCACCTCTTTGAGATCCACGAAGTCTGCAGCAAATGGAGCATAATGATATGGATAATACCAGTCCCATGAGGGACAACCTTGAAAGTAGTACAGCAGAACCCATGCGAGACCTTCTACATAGGCTCTTGCAACCTTGTGTCTAAACTCGATGTTGCTTGGATGGACGTCGAACTTTTGCGAGTAGTACCTATCTGCATAGCCTTCATCCCACAGACGAACATTGTCAATGGGCGGCTCATCCGATGAGGGGGTTTTTGGTGTTCCAGGTTGAGGCGTAGTGGGCGTGCTGTCCTCCTCAAGCATATCAGCTTTGCGCTTTCCAAGAGCAGATGCTGGAGATTCTTCAAGGGCACTGGAGGGCTCCGTGGCACTATCTTTTTGGGGAGTGTTGAGCTGGCTCTTCAAAGCTGCTGCGGCGCTCTTGTTGGCCATGTTAGCTTGGTAGATGGCTCCTCTGTTGACTGCCATATCATGTGTAATGGCCTGAGCATCCATACCACCGGCCAGCTGTCCAGGGGCAAAAAGTGGGAGTCCAGCTGGAGCAATATGCTCCGGCTTTTGTCTGCCATTTGATGGTGAGTCGTTGTACCCGCCGCGACCACGTCCACCACGGCCACCTCCTCTGCCTCCACGTTCGGCTTGGAGCTTGCGTCTCTTGGCACCAGCTTCTCTTCTATCTTCGGCTTCCTTTCTTCTACGGAATATAGCGTCTTCTTGCTTAGCCAAACCTTCAAGAATGAGCTGAGCTCTCTCCAAATCAACCTGTCCATCTTTCGTAAGATAACCACCCATAAAAGGAATATTATCACGCCAAATAGCAATTAAGGTATCGATTCCGTTCTCTCGAATCTCAAGACTGGGTAAATGGGGCAAGAAGTCATTTCCAACAAAGAAACACATAAAAACCCAATCGTCTAGCGCTCTCTCAAGGTCGAATTTGAAGGGCTGACTAGGAACATACATTTCCGCTTCCAGATACTCTCGGAGGACAGATACATGAAGCCAGATGAATGGTTTCAGTGGAGGTGCACTGTCTTTTTCATCGTGCTCACCGTCCTTGACTTTGGCCGCACCAGTGCATTCTCTGGCTTCATGGCCCGCTTGACCACACATGCGGCAAGTACGGGGTTTTGAATCTTGTGCAAAAACGTCTTCTCTTAGGACACGGAAATGAGGTTCATGGGTGGCCAAACCCAACATGATCAAATCAGCATCTAAACCATAGATGACGTGTCTGGTATTGGGATTGTGTTCAGGAGATGCTCTTTGGGATCTAATGAATTCCATAATCTTGTGTTCTCCTTCACCGGGGACGGTCGAGTCTGAGATGATAATCTTCATTTTGGCCCAAGCGGGATCACTGTTGAGCTTGAGGGCAATCCAATATCGTAAACTTGAAGCTAGTATATCCATGAAAGGCGTGCCAGGTGTGATTTCATTGGAATCGAACGCTTTCTTGGCTTCTGGTTCCTCGATGTGGCCGCCTTGCGACTTCAACATCTTCAGTAGTTCAGCCTTGTCAGCCTCCTTTTCTTGTGCTTCTTGGGCGGAACGGAATCGACGAGAACGTTGTTGATTCATCTTGGCACGAGGGGCGACTCCATCAATTGCTATCATTAAAAGCTTTCTTGGGCGAACCATATTTACAACGCGATCCGTGTATTTGAAAATCTCCAACATCATCTCCTCCGAGTCTTTTGGCGCAGGTCGGTCCTCAGGATGCGAACATGGATGGACGATACCATTCATGTCGAGATATAGGTTGTCGAATTCTTCGCCATTGGGATTCGGATCTCGATAGTCTATGGGGATCTTTACGCCATCGATTTCACGCGGTTGTTCTTCAATGACTAGACATGGGTCAACAACAATAGTCGCAACGCTGGGAAAAGAAAGGAAACTTACCTCCGCTCACAATCTTGGGGTATTTCTGGCTCAGCCAGCGAAAGAGGGCGGGAACACCCATGGTCGCGATACTGGGGTTTTTGGCGACGACGATGAAAGGTGTTGATGGGAAGAGGAGAGAAGAGAGGTTGTGGGAGAAAGAAAGGCACCGCTTGCCTCCTCTAGACAACTGAGGTGCTTTGTCGCGCTCAAACTTCCCAGGTAGGTAGGCTAGTGCGACTAGTGCGGCTAAGCCACAGCGGAATTATGTAGCGCCGCTAACGCCACAGCCAAGGACCAGTGTTAAAGTTCCAGGTTGCAAAGCCACGAGGGCTTTTGGTTCAAATTGCTAGCGCAATTTACGTTATTGATTTAAAAACAATGTTAAAGTATATGTTAAGTTGATTTTTAAGGATTTCTTGAGTAAACCCAGGTTCTCTTGGATTTCTTGCCAGGTCACCACCTCACTGCCGCTTTTAAGCGTTCCAGAGCCCAAGAAGCCAGACAGGTCAAGTGGAAAGCGAGCTCTGGAACATTTTAATCGCAACTCAAGCTACTCGTACAATGCTCAACTCTACTCAATTATGATGCGCCCACACATATCCGCCAAGTGAATAAACACAGCGCCCTCCATTTCCATACCCTAATGGCCAAAGCTAGGAGACCACCTACAGAACCATGTTCGCCATAGCGAGTACCCCCGCGAAACAGAGTGTCTTCGAGACCATCTCAACCTTAGCCTCGAGACTTACGAGCGCAACGCTACTCGAAGACCGGCGCGCTGCCATTTTGGGACTTCGGTCATTTGCAAAAGAATACCCAGCCTCAGTAGCCTCGGATGCCCTGCGAGGATTGATTGCAAGTTTAACCAAGGATGGAGAAGACGTGGATACCGTCAAGCTGGTGCTGGAGACACTCTCCATGCTCTTCAACCCCAACGAAAATAGTCCTGAAGCGTCAGAAGAAATAGCCTTGTGGCTCGCGGACGAGTTTACGCAGAGGCAGGAAAATATCACTCTTCTGCTGGATTTCCTGGACACAAACGACTTCTACTCGAGACTCTACTCCCTACAACTCCTTTCCGCAATCCTAGCCTCCCGAACCGAACGAACAGAAGAATGTATATTCACGGCGCCACTGGGGATATCAAGGCTAGTTGCTGTGTTGGATGACAGGAGGGAGCAGGTCCGAAATGAAGCACTTTCATTGCTGACCTATTTGACTCCAAGTTCTTCTGAAATTCAGAAGCTGGTAGCTTTCGAAAATGTCTTTGATCGCATCTTCAATATTATAAAACTGGAGGGTTCTATTTCTCAAGGCGATCGCATAGTGGAGGACTGTTTGATTTTGCTTGCAAACCTACTTCGTCTCAATATTTCAAACCAATCTTTCTTTCGAGAGACCAATTGCGTTTCCAAGCTAGCACGATTGTTGAGCGATGCCATTAATGGAGACGAGGAAGAGGTTGCCCAATGGGCGCAAATGCAGAAGAACAGAAACACATTCGCTCTTCTAGCAGTTCTGAGGCTGTTTCTCATCACTGGTGGTGTTGGTACCCAGGCGAATCAAGCTTCATTTTGGCAACATGATATTCTGGCCATGGTTCTTCAAATAGCCTTCAGCCGTACAACCGAAATGCCAATAAAAGCGGAGGTGAGGTTGTCGATTTCCTTTACTGAATTTTATATTGATTTTTTTGATTCCAGGCTCTCATCACCTGTTCGGACATAATCCGTGGAAACCCCAGACTGCAAGAGCAATTCGCACAATTGCAGGTGACTTCCGTACTTGATGAACCCCCCATGGAGGGAAATGACGCCCAACGAAACGGAATCCCAAAAGTTTATGTGATTGATGGCTTACTGGATCTCACCCTGAGTGTTCCCTCGGTAGCTGCTTTCGATTCTCGTATGGCTGCATGTGAATGTATAAAAGCATATTTCTTCGGCCATCCAGCTATTCGGAAACATTTCCTCAAACGCGCGATAGACGGTCACCTCACCGGAGCCGACGAAACCGCAAACGTGTTGTCGACACTTCTGCAGCCTTTAGACGTCCATGTCGCAGGTGGTGACCCGTATCGGTACTGGCTTGCAGCTGTGATACTCTTCCACTTGATTTACGAGGATGGAGATGCAAAAAGCTTGGCCATGAGCGTTGCCGAAGGCGATGCTGAAAGTGGCGAGGAAGTTGTGACTTGTATCCAAACAATAACAGAAAACTTGGTTGTCGGCATTCAAAAGAACGTTGACGAAAGAGTACTGGTTGCTTACTTAATGTTGTTGTGCGGATGGCTTTTTGAAGATCCTGATGGAGTAAATGACTTTTTGGGTGAAGGAAGCAATATCCAAAGTCTTGTGCAAGCAGTTGTACGACCAGGAGCTGAAGGGGCCTTGGTACCGGGGCTCTCTGCTATGCTTTTGGGCATTGTCTATGAGTTCTCCACGAAGGACTCGCCTGTTCCCCGAGCAACAATACACCCTATCTTAGCATCGCGTATGGGTCGTGATCAATACATCGACCGAGTCATGAAGTTGAGAAGTCACCCATTCCTACGAGATTTTGAGGTACTTCCACAGAAACTAAGCTCAGCACCTCAAGGGGGTCTTCCCGAGGTCTTCTTTGACAAAACATTTGTTGAATTTATCAAAGACAATTTCAGTCGTATGCTTCGTGCAATTGACAGAGACCCAGGGATGGAAGTCCCGGTCATTGCGAATGGAATACAGAAAGGTATATCTAGGGAAATGGTCGACTCCCTTCGGTCACAACTTGAAGAGAAAACAAGCGCCCTCCAAAAATCAGAGGAAGGTTTACTTGCTGTGGAAAGACAGCTTGGCCAGGAACAAGCTGATCACCGTCGTGCCAAGGAGACGTCAGTAGTAGAACTTGCGAGAATTAAGCAAGTAAATGAATCTTTACAGCGTCACCACGAGGAAGAACTACAGTGAGTATATCCTATCTTCTCTCCCTATCCCACCCCCTTTGCTCTTACACGGTCAAATCGCTGACTATTCCCCAGTAAAATTCAAGAAGAGCAAAGCCGAGCTGCCCAAAATCACCAAAGGCAACTCGAGCACGTTCAAAAAACCAGCGAAGCAAACATAGAACGCATCCGAAAACGAACCGGCGCCGAAATCACCGACCTTCAAAATAAGATCAGCAAATTAGAAGCTGATCTCGAAAAGGTATACCTTCTCCCCTCTCTCCCTTGCCTCATTTCCCCTTCCTTTTCATCATCTAAAAAATCCTAGGCAAACAAAAACCACCTTCAAGATCTTAAAACCGCCCATGACGAATACAACGCCACTCAAAGCGAACAATTAGTCCGTCTCCAGCGCGCGGAAGAGAAAGCTAAGGATGCGGAGGAAATAATTGAGGTTGCCAATGAAAGGGCCACTAAAGCCGAATTAGCAGTGGCTGAGAAGGAGAAAGAAAGGGACGGGGTTCAGGGGGAGTTGGATGATTTGTTGATGGTATTTGGGGACTTGGAGGATAAGGTTGAAAGGTATAAGGAGAAGGTTAAGGAGTTGGGGGGTGAGGTATCGGAGGGAGAGGATGAGGAGGAGGAGGAGGAGGAGGAAGATGGTGATGTTGATTAGAAGGGGGTGGATATAGGGTGGGGGTTGTATAGTGGGATTGCTTTGTTGTTGTTGTTGTTACTTTAGCGAGCACATGGTGTAAAATAGCATTTTTTTTAATGCAACGCGATATATCTCCGACGGTTGATAAACACGATGGCAATTTGTTGATGGAGTGCAGCAGAGATGCCCTTCTCCCCCTCTATCTCGCACCCCATTCTCCATCTCTTTGGTACTCTCTACTTCTTTTCATTAGCCACTGTTCCTACTGGATGATGGCGGTATCATTGTTTCCCACTCACACGGTAGGGAAATGGCACTAACACCCCGTTATCATTATAGAGATAATGGTAAACTGTACACTACTACACTCGATCTGTTGCCTCGAAGAAAACATTTTTAAAAAAAACCTTAATAATTGAAATTAGAGTCTTATGTAGTGAATATTTCTTACAATTATATACGTACTATTTTATTTAAGCGAGTTTCCGAGGCCTAAAAAAAAACCAAAAAAAAAGCCAAAAAATATGTCGGACGCCCACAACCTAGGGATTGGACCTAGGCGCACTTTAATAGTGCTTAAATAATAATTACTGAGAGTTAGTATCGGAGAGGGATATCGCTGCGGCCGTTAGTATTTGTTTGCGCTCATTACTTCCACTTTTCAGCTTCCGTAAGGCTCCGCACCAAGCACCGAAGTGTTTGGCCCGTAGCGCTGGTAACACGAATGTTAACATTAGGCCATGAAGGCTACTATTGCAGAGAATAGTTTTTGTTATGTGAAGGGAGGGCTTATTTGTGAATATGGAGGAATTTGGGTGGGGAGGTGGCTTGGCTGATATTCACTTATGGCTTTGCTTTGGGTTAAGCGGGGGATTGACTTCTTATGTCTTCAATGCTTCTTTTACTGGTGTTTTATTGATAATGTATTGGACACCGCTTCTGACTGGGTATTTGAATCCTTAAAAGTAAAGGTTGATATGTAGAGCGATAACTAGAGCTAGAGACTGGATTTTAATTCCTTACGGCTACTATTATTATTTTCCTTTATCACGAGGTATGAATATGCCTCATTCAGACCATAATGTCGCGTTCGGTTTGGAAGACTAGCTCGAGAACAGAAGTGCTAGATTCTTACGTTTCCTTCCTATAATTCGTTAGCGGAGTTTGTGAATATTAGAATCGAGTGACGCTGAGAAGCTGACGAAGGGTAGAGGGAATGACTTCTTTTAATAGTCTTGTAAGAAACGTCTGTCGTCCATGCTAGCGAGTCCCGAGAAAGAATGATAAATCGAGAACAAAGTCGAAATAGAGAGTTGTTTTCTATGGCTTTTTTCAACACACCTTTTAGAAAAGCGGTTTTGATTTACAAGATAAGTCAACTTGCGAACACCACCGCACGTAGTAAGCAATGCACATTCAAATAAGAGCAGCTTGGTTATCTCTTCTTCCTTTCTTGAGGTTGAGGTTTGGGCCCAAGCGCTCTATTCACCTCCTCCGTCGCTCCTTCCTCTCCTGCTGCTCCAGAAATTTTTCCTCCACAACCAAAATCGACCCCAAGTGGACTACACTGACATCACTTCTAGGGCTTGAGCCCCTGCACAGACTACTAAGTACTTGGTCAGTTGTGCGAGGGTTTTTCTTTTGGTCCGCGTTCCTCCGCACTCGCTCAAGACCACAACATGCCTTCCAACAAACGGCGCAGTGGTGTTCACTCTTCGGGTGAGGCCTCAGAAGACTCTGTCATCGAGTTTGAAAGCTCGGCAAAGGCAAAGTTCGGCGAGCCGCCGACCTCTAACGCGCTCTCCTCGACAGACTATACCGTATTTTCCCACCTCATTGACTCTTTGCCACTTTACTAATCTCGTACAGTGGCAGCCATCTGAGATTCCAGTAGGTACATACAAGGAGTGTCGCAAGGTACAAGTATTCGCAAAATTGACACGTTGTGCGGGGACTCCTACGGTGCTATTCAAGATCGATGTTCCGACGGCAAACGACGTCTCGAAGATTCAATTTTACAAGGAGAAGATCAGCTACGATCAAATCAAATTCGCACCTGAGTTTGGTAGAGGAACAGCCCAGGAGATAAAAGCGTATATCAGGACAAAGTTCACCAAGGTTCCTAAGACTGAGTTGTCTTTCATTGAGCCGTCCAAAGAGTTAGAGAGGGGGTCAATTGTAGATTCTGACACCTGGTCAGGAATTGATGATGATAACGGTAAGTACTCAATTGTTTCAAGGCACTGTTGGTAAATAAAACTGATTCCACTCTTATAGAACCTAAAAATTTAAGTCCTGAACCACCAGAGCTATTTCTTGATAATCCCTCCAAACGTACCTCTGATGACAAGAGAGAGTCCTCCGTCGCAGCAAAAGCCCTCTCAAGTCTTGGCGATATCTATTCAGCGTTTGACCGCCACATGCTAGATGGAGTTCGAACGGCAAGGGACGCCGTAGAGGACATGGTTGTCAACATGGAGGGTGAATTGAATTTATTGAATGATAAAAACAAGGCTCAAGGGCTCATTATAGCAGAATACAAGCGAAGCTTCGGCACTTTGGACAATCCGTTACCCAAGACAAGCAATGCCAAAAGGACTATCGCCCCTTCCCTTCCGGAAAGTGTACCGCGGCCGGTAACCGCCCCTCATCTTTCTATGAGGGGCTTCGAAACCGTTGTGAAGCGCTCCAATTCCGGCTTCTTGCAAGAAAAGCAAGCTCTGCGTGTCAACTATGACGGGAACTGGTACGAGGAGAGAATAATCGTCGAGGAACTACAAAGATACAAGGCTCCAGGAGAATTCCATGGGACCACACAAATTGGCGGCAGAGCTTTCACCACCTTCAGACACCAAGGCGGCAGCTTTAAACATCTCCACCAGCCCAGTCCTGGAGAGGACAGCATCGCTACATCCGATTGCGGACGCATGGTATGCTCCCCTTCTTCGCAAGAGGAAACTTAAACAGTGTTCCTAGTAACGGACGCTGGGGTCCCTGCTGTTTTTTATTAAGAAAAATTGTGTGCTGATATTTATAGTTTGCAAAATGGACTCTCTTGAAGCCTCTCACCGACGCCGGCGACTTTGAGGAAGAGATTTCCGAGTCACCACTCAAGACCATTTCATCATACGCATCTGATTACTGACGATACTGATGAAGGTCTAAATGTTTGGCTTCTGGTTGCCTGACTATGACAAGATTTTCTTACGATGATAAAGTTATGGCTTGGTTCGATTATCTGCTCGCATTTGCATAAGCTGGTTGCGTAAGGGTTTCGAGCCCGAGTTTACCTTGCTCTGTATGTGTTTTTGGCCGAGATAATGATTTCACGATGTATGATGCATGGATTTGATGATAAGAGGACAGGGTTTGCTATGTGGAGCAGGATGGAGAAGTGTCGATACTTCTTCGTCGGGTACTTTTTTGTGAGGAAAACCACTATGAATGTCTATAACGCCATCGGCGAGAGTCGGTACACGAGGAAATAATATTATGAAATGGATGTAACAATCTTCAGATGATTTAGGTTGGTATTGACTGTCTCGATTAAACCGCAATTTCTGTTCAATCGTTGCAGCACTTTTGTTATTTGCCTCATTAGAAATCCTTGAGCATAGTGAAGGATGAGGAAAGGACAAAGTTAGACTGAGTCTTTGCAAAACCGCACGTCTAGGAAAGCCCGACCTCAAGTAAATAGAAAGAGCCTATAAAATGGACTTCGCTTGAGCCTCGCTATAAATTCACTCCCTCATTGCAAATACTTGAATTCACTGCGACTCTGACGTAAAGTTGGTACAACCTTTGACTACTAACTAGCCGAAATAGTGACACGAGTTTAAACCCGATTTAATATGCCTAGGTCACTAACAGCTTCAGCACCCTCTTGAGGCAATGGGTTTGTCAGTTTGATTTTAGGGAAGAGGCAAGATACTTATAGTCTAGGTTCCACTGTCTCAAAAGACCTGCTATAAACCACGCAAGCAATGGTTTACAAAAGATCACCATAAGAATACGCGAAGATCAAAATTCCAAGAGAAGTAACCTTTTTCTATTTTACCACCCTAAATTCCTCAACCATTACTAACCTCAACTTTCTTCTCCTCTATCTCCGCAGCCTTCTCATCCTTCTCATCCTTGACTCTTTTCGCCTCCGCCTCCTCATAACCTTCCACAACCATATCCGCCAACCCAAGATCCTCCTCTTCCTCCTCCGTCCTCTCATACTCCACCTCCTCAATCTGCGGATCCTTCTCTGGCAAGAACAAATTCTGAACATAACTCCCAGCAAGCGGATCCGCAAGAATAACCGTAAATTTTCGTTCCCCTCTAATAGCCTCATCAATCCCATCAAAGAACTTCTTCCAATTTGCTTTCGTCTCCGAAGGCAAAGAATCCCCCCCAGCTCCACTATCATCCCCAATATCGAATATCTGCGCCTTCAAATCGTCGCGGATATTGGTTAATAGTCCCTCGACGGTTGTGAATCTCCCGCCGAGAGTTCCTGGGTTGACGGAGAGAGATAACTCTGGACATTCGAGAGCGCAGGACTCGGATTTCAGGATATCTCTTGCTAGATCGGTGGAATTCTCCACTTTGAGCGTGATTTTCTTTCCTTTGGCGGGGATGGCTCCGCCGGTTTTGACTTCGTTTGAGCGGTAGCCGCAGAGTTCGCAGACGGTGCTCATGATGATGACTTGTTTGAAATGGGGGATTTCCACCATTTTCATGTGTGTAACGCAGTGGCGTGCGCATCCAGGACACGCAGCTGGGAAAGAGTAGACTTCGTTCACAACCACGTCGTCGTCTTCGAAGGTAGATAATGATGGTTGTCCTACAACGTGAGGTTTGACTTCGGTTTCATCCTTGTTCTCCTCCTCGTCTTGACCTCCGAGACCGAGTTCTTCGTTTTGCTCGGGTGTGCGTGCGTATTCGACCTTATTCCATTTCCCCACTCCATCCTTTTGATCTGGCTCGATCCACGAGTTCCCTGCTGGATCGTCGAGTGAAACTCTGAATGGGAAGCTTTCCCCTGAAATCATTTTCCTTGCCTTTGCAAGGATTTCTTCAATCTTTGTGTAAACCTCTGGAACCTCCTCTTTTCTTTGTGGCTGTTGCATTTCCAAATCCTCCATTATCATAGAAAGCAGTCCTTCCACATTTGTCATCTGCCCTCTTCCAGCCGGAACCTCGATATCGAGCTCGATGAATTTCGCAACGCAAGTATCGGATTTCACGATCGAACGCGCAAAGTCCTCAGGTGTGGTAAGGCGGAGTTCGAATCGGGAACCTTTCTGCTGGATTTCGCCGGCAGATTGGATTTGGGAATTTTTGAAGTTGCAGTGCGGACAGTAGAAGGACATGATTATGATTTCGCGGAAGAAGGGGATTCGAGTGAGGAGGAGTCTGGTGATGCCCTGTTTTAAATTTGTTAGTATTGTCGCGCATCTAGGATGTTAAAGGACTTGCATTTTCTCGACAGTTCATACACAGACTTTCAATCTCATCAACGATTCTCTGGTCCTCCTGTGGTTGTTCTGTATGTGTTGAGTCAACACCATTAGCAGCCGTTTCGTGACTGGAAAGCTTCTCAGCTTTGTTCCCGATGCTGTCGAAATTGTTGTCGATAGCCTTGCCCTCTGGCTTTGGCTCTTCTGCAATATCGCTACCCATCTTGTATAGTTATTTGTTTATTGTAACTCGGAGTTGATCGAAGATTTGGTGGGGATGACGATGGCGGGGTTATTTTCAAAGAGATTTTGCGATAAGATAAGGTTTTATTCACACACCCTTAAATAGCCCATGATTCTGGGGTGACAAGGATGTATATTTATCAAAAATGCTAACCAATAAGTTCTGGATCTTTCTGGTGCCTTCGTCGTTTTGACCCAGACGTTTTGAATGGAAGCATCTCCGATCATTGATTGTATCGTAGACTGATAGAAATTTCCGTGATAGATAGAGTTCGTTGTTCTATCCTCCTTCTCTAATGTTCCCTGAACCTCATCAACTGTTTCAAATATTTAGATCAAACTTTTTTTCAGCAGTATGTGGGGAGGAAGTTCCTTGTGAGTAACGACGAACAGAATTGTCAATTTCAATCTATGAACAGCAAAAACTCCCCTACTCTACAAATCTAGACCCTTTTTCCGGATGTCAGGGAGCACCTCATGACGACTTATCTCCTCCGTCACTAGCAAGGCTAAATACTGTCACCAACCCACTCAAGAGAACAATAGCGAGAATGAATGAAATAACGAAACTATTCATGATTAGTTCAGTTGATGGCACCTACCTGAATCCACCCACTTACATCACTTTGTTCCTGTTTCTGTATCTGCAATCTTGACCCTCTAGGTGTTCAACAACATCATCTTCATAGCCAGACTGACAGAGTGGTTGGTGTTCTTGGTCCCGAGGGCCTATAACTCGGGTGGCATTCTTTACAACGCGCGCCGAATTAGCTAGACCAGTCTTCTTGACAGTGTCGTACCCCTGCTGGATCTCGTGGGACGCGTCCCGTTGGAAATCTCTGAGTAGATTGGCGTTCTTGACAACGTGTGCTTTGGTAGCAAGCCTGGCCTCCTTCAGCTTTTTCGAAATCTCAGGTTCGGATCCCATATTTTGCTGTTGTTTTTGGTCCTTCCCACCACTCTCGGAGTGCATGAATCGATTTGCGTTTCTCACCACCCACCCCTTGACAGCCAATACAGTCTTTTTCGAGTGCTCCAATGGGTCGGATTGAGAATCTCCTCCACGAGCAAGACTTGATATATCTAGGGTGCTGGCAATCTGGTTCGCCGTTCTAGCGGCTTCCTCGGCTCTGGCAGCTCTTGCAGCAGCAGCCAATTCGGCGTTTTTCTGACACGCGGGACAGTTCTTGTTAAGTCCGTGCTTGTGCTTGTGCTTTACCTTCTTCGATGATTTCGGAAGAAGAGAAGTCGTCAGTGTGGGTTGCTCTTTAGATTGTGCTTCTAATGTTTTGTTGAGATTGTGAGGTGGCACAAAATGTTGCGCTAAAATCTCGCGCGTTGCACGGTAGTCAACTTCTGGTGGTGGGATTTTCTGTAAGGACTTTGGATCCGGAGATCTTGAACTCTTGAAAATATTAAGGAAGTGTACCTTGAGTGGGGAATATGGTTCTTACCATTAGAGTGCGAGGGACGTGCAATTGGCTGGGAAGCTTCGGAGTCGATTTCTGGTCGTGATATGGGGTCTGGTTTGGAACTCTTAGGTGAGGGCTGGTGAGGAAAGTAGGGTCGTGATCGTATGATTACTTTGCCAAAAAATCCAATAGATTTAGTCCGAATCCAGAGCTTGCTCCCTGAGAAGCCTTTTGCTTTGCAAGTAAAGCTTGAAGTCCGCCTTGTTTCCTGCTCTTCGCCCGTTTCTTGCTATTGGAGTTCGCCGACGATGTTTCTGCCGCAGAGGGGTTTGATTTCGAGTGTAGGGTTGAGGATATTGTTGTGGTAGAGATATTCGGCAGGTCTGAGGATTTCGATACAGGTTTGTGTAGTGTAGTTGGTTGCTTGGTAAGAATAGGATGACGAGTGGTTCTATGGCAGCTTTGGCACTTGAAGGAAATCGATTTGCTCCTAGGAGCACTGCCACCGCTCTTTCCCCCTTTACGAGGACGGGGATTCGAGGTTTCCATCGTAGCTTCCCAACCCAGAATCAATATTGTGCCACACCCTCCGCATGCCTTTCCGTTCTTTACAGGTTTGTGGGGGTCTGTGGCATCGAATAGAAGAGAATTGCGTTGGAGCATGATGTGCCTCGAGGTTTGGGATGCTGTTGGTGCAAGTAGATGCGAAGCTTCATCTAAATATTTCAGACGCGCGGATAGTTCGGGAGACGCCATTGGTCCTCTCTTTGGAATTCAATTGTTGGTGTTCCAGGTGGTCGGACGCGATGAAGTTGGTTGAAGTTGGGTATGAATGAAGTATGAAATAGGCGGGGTTATCTCTGGGACCATTCTGTTAAAGCGGCAGTAAATACATAAATACAACTTTCCCACGCTTCTTTTAAATTCGTTGTTCTAGCATAATTTAAAGATGTACCCAGATTAATAACATAGCGTCAGTTATTATTGTATCCATATGGAATTCGATTAAACTAGGTATTCAAGCCTACCTCACGAGTCCGCTTTCCCTCACTTTTTGGTGCACCGGATGAACCTCGGTGCTCCACCTTCTGCCCTCTCAAAAATCCACAGGGCCGTCCTCAGAAAAGCATCATCATCCCTTCTTGGAACCAACTTGTGGTGTAAGGTTGATACTTTTGAAATCTCGGAGTTCTTCCCAAATTCTCTGAGAGTGGTGATTTTCTCTTCTTGAATAGCTCTTTCAACGACCTTGATTCGATGCCCAACCCCGTTCTTGTGGAGGGGCAAGGCCTTCGGGTTGCCGTTGAAGGATGTGTGAGTAGAGAAATCGCATGTTTTCGATGATATACTGACATTGAAATAGGGACATGGAACTTTGGACGCTATATACGCTTCAGTAGACAAAGCATGTCAAGTTCGAGGCTGGGATCGTGTTGATCTCCTCATCATTGGTGGAGACTTCCAGGTAAGCACCCTTGGGAATGTCCATAGATGAACGTTGAATTGATAATTGTAGGCTGTTCGAAATGCTGCTGACTTGACAGTCATGTCATGTCCGGTAAAATACCGAGCTATTGGAGACTTTTACAGATATTACAATGGAACAACCGTTGCTCCTTACCTTACAATATTTGTTGGAGGCAACCATGAAGCCAGTAGCCACCTGTGGGAACTCTACTATGGAGGCTGGGTGGCACCCAACATTTACTATATGGGAGCTGCCAGCGTGGTTCGAGTGAATGGCGTTCGAATCGCTGGCATGTCTGGAATCTGGAAAGGATATAATTATAACAAACACCATCACGAGCGACTGCCCTACAATCAAGACGACGTCAAGTCAATTTACCATGTTCGGGAAATTGATATCAGAAAACTGCTCCAGTTGCAGTCTCAAATTGATATCGCCATTAGCCACGACTGGCCGAGAGCAATTGAGAAACACGGGAATTCGAAGAGCCTGTGGAAAATGAAACCCGACTTCCAGCAAGAATCAAAAGATGGAACCTTGGGCAACCAAGCTGCAACCCATGTTATGGATCGTCTTCGGCCTCCATATTGGTTTGCCGCTCACTTGCATTGCAAATATGCAGCCACTAAAACCTACGAGGACAAAGTTGACGAACCCGTAAACGGAACAATTCCCGTTTCTACATCGAAACCTGAGCCTTTAGTGCTCCCAATTGTGCCAGTTGCTCACAATGATGATGAGATTGATCTGGATCTGGATGAAGACAACGTAGCGCCACCGAAACTGGTGCCAAATAATGGTACTGCAGTTGTCACAAATCAAGATGAGATTGACTTGGATGACGAAGATGAGGGAGAATCGACAAGCGATCCACCACAACCCCTTCCCACGTCAAATATTAGTCCAACTGTCACGAATCAAGATGAGATAAATCTAGATGATGAAGAGGACTCGACGATTAAACCGCCACCGACGTCCACTGTTCCAGCAGACGTTCGCGCACAGCTTCCTGCGGCATTTGCTCGACCTGCCCCCCATCGAAGAACACAACCAGGACTGCCTTCTCCTCCCGGAGTTACGAATAAAACCGTTAGATTTCTAGCATTAGATAAATGTTTACCCGGTCGCAAGTTTCTTCAATTGCTCGAAGTACCATCTCACAATGCGTCTACCGTTGAGGCTTCAACCCCTGAACAAACACCTAGACCTAAACCAAAATTTGAATACGACCCTGAGTGGTTGGCCATCACCCGGGTGTTTGTTCCGGACCTCGTTCTCGGGAACAAGTTAGCTCCCCCAAAATACGACTTGGGCGAGCAACATTATCGTCCGCTTATAGCAAAAGAGCAGGAATGGGTGACGGAAAACATTGTCAAGAAAGGCAAGTTGGAGATTCCGGAGAACTTTGTTATTACAGCACCTATTTTCCAGGAGGGCATGCCAGAGATTATCGAAGAAAGCCCGGCGGAGTACAATAATCCACAGATGCAGACATTTTGCGATCTTGTGGGAATTGAGAATAAGTTCTTTGCCACGCAGGAAGAGAAGGCCGAAAGATTTAGAAACGGCCCTGCACTAGGAGAAAGTCGAGGGGGTGGAAGAAGGGGAGGAGGGAGAGGGCGAGGCGGACGGGGTAGAGGAGGACGAGGTCGTGGGCGAGGAGGACGATGGTGAAGCATTTCCTCCTCTCCTCTCCTCTTCTTTATTTTTCAGAGATACCCCAGCATGCCCATATCAGCTCTTCACACAGTCGATGTTGCATTTTCAAACAGAGTTTCCCCATCATCCGAACGGCTTCACAGGTCCAAGTTAGGTAAAATCCCCACTTACCCCCACATTCATATCGTCGAACCCAGCTGAACGCCTTCTCATTGAATAGGAGACTGGACTGGCTTGATGGCTACACTTTTCCTTTTTCCAAACCGCACCGTTCTTGCAATGGACTGGCGAAGAGCCAAAGTCCGGTCCGGACTGTTTAATGGCGGGTTGTATTCGGTATATTGTAACCTCAGCTCTCATCCCTGTGGTTGAAGGGACTCCCTCGCCTTAGTGATGTCACCTGCGTGCATTTGAGACGGTGACGGTGAATGGTACCCTTGACTATCTCTCGTCTTGACTCTTTTATTATTGCCTCCTTCGTAAATGCATTTCGGTGTTCTGTAACACATTGAATATCTGGCTGACTCCTCTGGTCAGATGACTATAATTTCCACCGTCCATAAATCATAGTGACCGTTATTTCGACGGTTCTGTGGGACTTGGTGGTGCAGAAGCTGTACGAGTGCCTGCTGATCTGGTTACAAAAGCGGTGTGGGTAGAGGGGGGTCTCGGGGGGGTTAATTCCAGGGATGACGAGGTTTGGTGATCACAAGTGAAACTCCCAAAATAACTTCAATTGTAAATTCCATATATTCCCCCATCAAATTTAATGCACTCGGCCCAGTTGAAGCGACGCACGCAGTGGAATCTGCAGCACAGAACTTATAGGACCGGAAGAAGCAGCAAACTGTGATCGCCACGGCCACTTGCTTTCTTGACCTTTGTTAGAGCCAATCTGATTACTTGCTTGAGACCGGCAGAAAATCCTGACCTATCGCGCGCCAGTCTGGCTCCACGCTCCGCCTGCACAACCCTCAATAGAGCAGACAGCACTCTTTCTTTCACCAACCTGACGAGACAATAATATACAACAAACTACCCCCTTGGCCTGCACATATATCTGCCTTCCTTTCAGCCTTCCCTTTCCACCGTCTCAACAAAAATCAACACTCTGAATGGCTACCTCGGACGACGATTTATTCGACCAGAGTTGCTCCATTTCTTTCTTTCAGTTACCCTACTAGCACACGCATCCCGGGTCACATATTTTGCAACGATTTCTCTACGAGATCAATTTCCTACCGCTAACATCCGCCTGTCCGGACATTACGAGGGAACATACAAATTCGAACCCTACTCCCCAGTAACAGGAGAACCCCTTCATTGAAACAGGAACAATGAAGTTCGGCCGGAAGTACGTACTCGATATACCTGCTTTTTGTTGCTGTGCAGCAATTCCAAGGAGATACATGCTGACCTCCTCTCTGCAGTTTACCCCGAAACCAGGTGCCAGAATGGTCTTCCTCATATATCAATTATAAGGGTTTGAAGAAACTCATCAAAGCCGCTGCTGCCACTTATAAACTGGGCAAGGACGTCGACCTTACTGGTGAGGATCCCAGCATACTAAATCGGATAAAACGGATAAGGCTAACCTCAAATTAGGAATCCTCTTCTCTTTAGACCGAAATCTCGAAGATGTCGACGCATTCTATAATAAGAAGTTCGCAGATGCCTCACGACGATTGAAGCTCTTGCAGGAGCGCCATGGCTCGTCAAAACAGAGCCTGGAGGAGCTGGACCGAAATGAAATTGAAGAGCTCATGGGAGCTTTGTTGGAACTTCGGGGCCAACTCCGAAAATTACAATGGTTCGGCGAAGTTAATAGACGGGGCTTTATGAAGATTACCAAGAAGTTGGACAAGAAGGTCCCAAACGTCTGCGCCCAGCACAAGTACATCACCTCCAAGGTGGACCCAAAGGCGTTCGCAACGAACAATGCTCTCTCTCAGTCCATGAAGCAGATAAACGAGTGGCTAGAGATATTGGGAGAGGCCAAGGGCAAGGACGACGCTGCTGCCGCACTGGTCCCAGCCGCCCACTCAATCAAGCGTGTCTCATCGCGCTCCATAGTCAATCTCCCTAATGGCCTTTTGGACACAGTAGACCAAGCAATTAGGAGTGATGATGTTCCAATTCTTAAAGAGGCTCTCGCTGAGTCCAATTTGGAGACTGGCGATCCCGGCATGCAGAAGTTACTGGTCAATCTACTCCAGAGAGCCATTTCTTGCCGGTCCAAAAAGGCCATAGATTATCTTCTGAAGGATATCATCAATCTGGAAGAAAAGGACGACATCAACCACCGCAATATTCTGCATCGATTGGTTATTTCCATAGGCCGAGCAAAATCCATTACCCAAACCACCCCAGAAATCCAAGCTGACTCGGAACGCATGCGCTTTCTGACTCCTGCGACATCTCCCCCACTTGGTCCTGAGCGCCGTCAGGTGAAGGAATCTTCTTTGCTTAGCATCGAAGACCCTTCAGTCAATCTTCTCGTTCATCTCCTGAATATATTACAACCTGGTCAGCGAGTCTCTTTGATATCCAAGGACAACTATGGGCGCTTCCCTCTTCATTATGCAGCACAATTTGGTTTCGTCGTTGTATGCGAAGTGGTCATGAAATACATGCAAGAATGGGGTCAGTTCAATGTTGAGAAGGGCATTGATGCTCCAGAGTGGCAGGACAATGAAGGCCTCGCCCCTTTGCATCTCAGTGTTATCGGAGGTCATCCCCTTACAACTGCTGCCCTCCTCAAAGCAGAGAACTGGCAAGGTCTCAACGACCAGAAAGCAGCTATGCGAAGAGACATCTCCAAGTCCAGCGCAGTTCTTGCGCTAGCCACGAAATCCAACTTCACTCACATTGTGAAGCTTCTTGTTGATGCTGGGGTAGACATCAACTGGCAGGATGCTACAGGCGAAACTGCCTTGCACATTGCTGCTCGCTTTGGGCATGATGAGTGTGCGAAAGCTTTGATTCATGGTACTACATACCAAAAAGCGGATGTCGAACTGGCTGAGAATTCTTTCTCCTGGACTCCTTTACACGTCGCGGCTGTTGACGGGCATCTGTCCATAGTGGAGCTCCTCATCACATATGGGGCTGATATCAAAAAGCCTGACGCATCTGGCTGGACTGCTAGAGAGCATGCGGCCTTAAGAGGTCATTTGGACATTGCTGATAAGCTCTTGCAAGCTTGGCTGGAAAAAGCAAGCACAGGCTCGGAAGATTCAACCAAGACCAGTAACTCTTCAGCTCCCGGTATTTCATCATTAGATGCCCTGCGTTCGCAGAGCTCAAATAGTGTTGTAAAGGCCACGGAACCAGTCAAGTCTTTCGGCCATCGATATCTCACAAATGAGAGCATGGTCCTCGTCAGCCTGGGTTCTATGGATATGAGAAAGGATATTCCCGCTGTCAAGCTCGATAGAATACCTATTGCTGAGGCACACTCTACACAATTAGATACTGCGTTGTCTGTTGTGGTAACGGCTAGTGGAGCTCAAGGCGAACCGACAATCATCGATCTCCCGGTCCAAGAAAACATTTCTACTGAACCAATGGCTTTCTCCACGGCCGACGTATCGAAAGTCAAACTTTACTTTGACATTGTACCAACCTATGCTGGGAGCCAGGAACATAAGGTAGGACGTGGCGTTGCCATTCTTTCGAGTATCAAGCAAGCAATCGGGTTGAAGCGTATGAACTTGCAGGGAGATGTGAGCGTCCCAATCATGGATACCAATTTAGAAGTCATTGGTTGCGTAAACTTCAACTTTCTCGTCATCACGCCATTCTCTCACCCAAACATGGGAGTTACAGCCAAGCACACATATTGGAAGGAAATGTCCTCAACCATGGTTATCGGCCATCGAGGTCTCGGAAAAAACATCACGAGTAACAAGTCACTGCAACTCGGAGAAAACACTCTTCAGTCATTCATTGCTGCCGCAAATTTGGGTGCCAATTATGTCGAATTCGATGTGCAGCTCACCAAAGATCATGTTCCCGTCATCTACCATGATTTCTTAGTCAGCGAGACAGGAATCGATGCACCTGTTCACACCTTGACACTCGAACAATTTCTCCACGTCAATGATAATACTCCTCGACCATCCCGTCCTCCCACTCCGCCAAGAGACAAGGGACAAAAGGAGGGCCCTCAATTTAAAGTAGTCCGAGGTTCTGACCGCCAGCGATCCTTGTCTTTGGGTCATATTCCGGCTGAGTCCGAGATGGCTGAGAGAATGAAGCATACTCGCGACTTCAAGCAGAAGGGTTACAAAGCCAACTCGCGCGGAAACTTCATCCAGGCCCCTTTCACCACGCTCGAAGAGATGTTTCTCAAACTCCCGGAGAACGTTGGTTTCAACGTCGAGATGAAATACCCCATGTTGCACGAGTCGGAGGAGCAGGAGATGGATACTTATGCTGTGGAACTCAACAGCTTTGTGGACACTGTCCTTACGAAAGTCTACGACTTGGGGAAGAAGCGGAAGATTATCTTTAGCAGCTTCAATCCTGACATCTGTCTTCTATTGAGTTTTAAGCAACCCAATATTCCTGTTCTTTTCTTGACGGACGCGGGGTGCTGCGAGGTGGGCGATATTCGAGCAAGTAGTCTTCAGGAGGCGATTCGGTTTGCTAGTCGGTGGAATTTACTAGGGATTGTGAGTGCTGCTGAGCCGCTCTGCAACAGTCCGAGGCTTGTGAGGGTTGTGAAGGAGAGTGGGTTGGTTTGTGTGAGTTATGGGACGCTTAATAATGATCCTTTGAAGGTCCAGGTATGTTTCTATTTCCTTTTTTTTTTTTTGATCCGTGTGGGTTTAGATGAAGCTAATCGAAATATTAGGAGCAAGTTAATGAAGGTATCGATGCTGTCATCGTCGACAGTGTCCTCAAAATTCGAAATGGGCTCACTAAAAATACGAAGCCCGTGGATGTACTCGCACAGCCAAAGCATGATCGCAAGGAGGCGCTTATTGATGGCGTTGATGCAATTAAGAAGGCGGTTCTTGTTTAAGTGGAATAAAATTTCAAGTTAGTGTGGTGTTGGTGGTGCTGCTTTATTGCGTGCACTCATTTGTGGTGGACGAAACAAAAGAGGGCATACTTGGTTATCAACAACCAATATGGCGTCGCATTGGGGGAGTGTAGGTATAGGAGTTCGTGGTGTTGTTGGGATCGACGGTGTGGTCTTGAGCAGTCTGTTCAGAGGGCTACAGAGACTACCTCGGGAAATTGGCCATTTTTATTTTGTGAGAGGATGGGCATGGGATAGACTACTACGCGATTCTCTCTTTCTTTTGTCTGCCTTGTCTTGTTAGATAGGTAGCTTCTCTATACCCTAAAATACCGGCATGGTATTTCGTTTGGCGGGGATGATGGATTCCGAACCTGTTTTTTCTTTCTTCTTTCCTTTCTCCCTCCTTGATTATGGATTGCTCGCGGCGTGTCGCAGTCCTTGCCGCTCTGGAACCCCACCCCGTGTTGGTGAGTCGAGTATCTTGGATCGATACAGTTACTAACTTTGGAAAAATCATAGGTAAATTAAAACCCCTAGATGGCAGAGGCCTGCGTGCTCCCTTTGACTTGTTCTTTCTTGATGAGGTAACGAATGGATGGATGAATGGATGTGTTAATTGTACTGATATACTCCAGATGTGATGGTTTCTCGACTTAAATTGGCTTAGATCTTGTAGAGTAGAGGAGAGGAGAGGGGTTTCTCTCCATGCCTTGAATGTATATCTTGGCTTTGTTCACCTTGTTATATATGTACTGTACTGTAGAGGAATGGTTTGAGAGTGAGTGTTGAGTGTGGGTATTACTTCTTGATGCTTTTGGGGGTGTTTTTCTCTCCTGGTGAGGATTGTGGGGAGTTGAGATGATGATATCCGTAAAGATTTTCGGAGTCGTCTTGTTTAGAGGGAGATGTACTGTTTATTAGGGATAAGTTATATATCTACTAACACTAAACGAAGTGAGCAACTTAAGAGATTAAGTGATTTTTAGATTTTTTGGAGTTTGTCTGTGATATGGGGGTTCTCTGGGGTATCTATAGGTACTACTTATTATTAGATGTAATAATAATAATGAACAGGAGAGTACCTTTTAAGTTACGGTTACCTTTACTGGAGGCATAGACTTATAGTAAGCTACTTTACTTAGTGTAGTAAATGTTTAAATATGTGGGGACGGAATTGAGATGTACTAACTCGGTACACTAAAGTTGGGATTAATTAAAGTATAAATTATAAAGTGTAAATCGTGGTTTTTAATAGTTGGGGTAGTTAGTGAGAGGAAGATATTCTTTATTACTCTTTATTACTAGTAAGTAAAGTCGCTCTTAATACTCTGTAAAGGAGTAGATTGGAGTAGTATTACGTGTGAGGTGTGTGTGTCTAGTTGGAAGTGGGATTGTAATGTAGCTTTACTGTTGTTTGATGAATAAGAGAGTGGTTAAGAGGATGAGGGGAGGGAGTGTAAGAGAGGTTTGGATGTTTACTTATCTCTTCTCCTCTCTCTTCTATTCTCTCTCTTCTTCTCTCTCTTCTATACTCTTATCGATCCTCTCTTATTTTCACGCTATACACAAAAGATAGAAAGAGGGAAAGTAGAGTGTAAGAGAGAGTAAAGAGAGTAAGAAGCTTTAGTACTCCTCCCTCTTTCTAGAAAGGTATAAGAGATTGGAGAGGGAGACGGTACGATTTGTGATTTGAAATCTAGTCACAAAATTGACCTTTTGTAGATTCAGGAAGTTGTAGTGTTCAGGATGCCGTACTAAAGCTGGAAGGACTTTAAGGAAAGGAAAGTAGTAACAAAGAAGTGGTACTAGATCGAGCATGGCCTTTGGGGCAAAATTAATAGCAACTTTTCAAGGTGGGAATTTTTAATGCTTCATTTCAATTATTGTGAGCCTGTTTCTAGGCAGAACGAATATGGTCAGAGGCTATATATGTGCCCACCTTTCAAGCCAATTGTGTCTTCCAAAGTGCCTACTTTTACACCCGTGTTCCTCAGGAGGCGCTGTTCAAACTTGAAAGGCGAGAAACCCGCGAGGGAGTGAGAGGGGTGGTTGAAAAGTGTTATTTCAGAGCTGATTGGCCGGGCTAGATAAACTGGAACGAGGAGCTTGCTCAAAATGGATTTTGGAACTCGCTAGAGACCAAAATGGGGTTCTCGCTTGTGTGGAGAAGGGGGGGGGGGGTCTGTGATGGGGCCATCATGATGCCAATTGAGAGGCATTTTCTGTTAATAGTGGATTGAAAGAGGTTAGTCTGTATTGGCGTTTTCGATTTAACTTAGCAATCATATAGTTTGGACTATGTTGTCACTTCGGACTTTTTGGGGATTGGTAATCGGTGGTATTTTTCGTCCGAGTCCGAGTATCCACTTGATGTTTACTATCGAGCGTATCAAGAGTGGATTTCCAGGTGACTTGTATAAGAAAAGCTGTTGAGGACATTTAACTCATTTTGAGTTCTGATCTTACAATCGTTGTTCTCTTTATACTTCCTCGGCATCAAACTCAAATTCTCAGCATCAAACTCAAACTCGCCTAAAAGCCATCATGTCAAAACTCATAGTCATAACAGGAATCACTGGTATCCAGGTTAGCTCTCCGTCATAGCCCATCAGTTTCATCAGGAAGAAGGCTAATTCCACCCAGGGCTCATCAGTAGCAAATACCTTCCTCGACCACCCCAACTGGCGCATCCGAGGTATCACCCGAAACCCTTCAAGCAAAGCTGCTCAGGAATTTAGCGCCAAAGGAGTGGAAATTGTTAAAGCGGATTTGGATGACAAATCCACCCTCATTCCAGCTTTCCAAGGCGCGACAGTTATTTTTTCCAACACGGATTTCTTCCAGAACTTCTTCGGCTTCATAGCCAAGGGAGATTCGCCTTCGGGGAGAACTCCTGAGCAACAAGGGTACGATGCGGAGGTCGTACAAGGTGTCAATATTGCCGAAGTAGCTGCTTCTCCCGAGGTACTGAAGACGTTGGAGAGGTTTGTGGTGAGCACGTTAAGTGACGCAAGCAAATGGAGTGGTGGGAAATGGAAGACGGTTTGGCATTACGATTGCAAAGCCGAAGTCATTCGTGTGATCAACTCCACGTATCCCAAATTGGCGGAGAAGATGAGTTTGTTACAAATGGGCCACTATGTCACGAACTGGAAGGCCTTTCCTCGTATGGCACCGCTAAAGCAGGAGGATGGGAGCTTCTTACTCTTGAGACCTACGAGACCGGAAACGAGGTATGAGTTTGTGGATGCGGAGAGGGATACGGGCGCTTTTGTTAAGGCTTTGATTGAGATTCCCGTTGGCAAACATTTGTTGGGTGTTGGGGAATCTTTGACTATGCCGGAGTGGATTGAAATTTGGGGGCGGGTTAATGGTGTGAAAGCTGCATTTAAGCAATTGAGTAGGGAGAAGTTTTTTGACGGCGTTCCTGAGCCACTTGCGAAAGAGCTTGGGGATGCTTGGGCGTTTGCGGAGGACTTTGGGCATTATGGGGGTGATCCTGAGGTGGTGAAACCCGATCAGGTGAGTTTGAATTCTTATTGAGGCAGAGGTATTTGCTAATTTGGCTTTGTAGATTGGGGTTGAAGTTCCGGTCACGAGTATGGAGGAGTATATTCGGGGTGAGGATTGGTCGGAGGTTCTGAATTCTCAAGCAGCTCCTGCTATTGTATAGATTATGGGCAAGTCACAATCCAAGTGGGAAATCACAGTCCGGGAGTTGTGTGCAATTCCATTTTGATTCTGCTATCAGATTTCCGCCAGATGCACAGAGCACTGTTTTCATTCATTTCCCCTGGCCCCAATTCCACTTAATAGTCAACTCATTTCTATGAAATCAAAGGGGTTTAAGAATCTTCCCTAAGTTGGTTAGAATCTTGGTCCGGATTCCAGTATCCCCTCCAGCCTACCTTGGCTGCCAACTGATCTCGATGAAATCGAAGGAGTTTCATAATCGCAATCCGTTTCTCCGTTCCTGACAAGCTCTCCCCCTTTCCGTAACCAGGGAATAAGTCGGTATTCAACGCGAGGCTTTCTACGGAGACTACTTTTTCATTAGCATTATTTCGTTTCCTCTGAATGAGTGAATTCACCTACTGGTACGGTCCGTTGGGTCGTCGTTATAAAAAACCACACCGTCAATAACGCCCTTGTTATCCAGTTTCGCGTACACCTTTTCGGTGGTATGCCAGCCTACTTGAAGTCCGCCGCGGTCTCTCCAGCCGCTACTTCGTTCGACGTATCTCTCAATCTGCTGGAGCCCTGGAAATTTTTGGGGCACGGGAGCCACTTGGGTCTGAAGATTGGCGGCCGTCGCGGAAGAGCTGGATTGGGATGCAGGTTGCTGTCCCTGTGCTTGACGTGGATTCTCATCATCCTCCACGATAATTACTTCAGGGGTATTGGTCTTTGGGTTATTTGCTTGTTCAGCCATCTTGTTGGATTCGACACCTTTGGTCGAGGAAGTGTTGATAATGGCTATCGTGGCGGTATCGCGGGCGAGGACGTTGGTGTGGATATCGAGGTTGTAGCTACGGAGGAGGTCAGAATGGAATTGCCTGAAGAGGTTATTGAGGAGGGACAGACAGTATTCGAATCCCAAAACCCTTATTGGTGAAGCAAAAGTTGCTAGCAACGACTTCACTATTTTGGAAAGGGTGAATCGATAAGCCCTTTTCTACAAGGCTTGGGTATCACACCAGGCTACCATGAGAGGATTTTGATGGTGAATTCGAGTGGGAGGATTATCAGTCAATCTTGAAAATATTTGATTCTCAGACTTAACTTTGTCAAACGTGAAGGATGACTAGGGCTTCTTTTATACCGTACTTGCTTCTGTTTGCATGTCGAAGCGTATGGACCAAGCAAAGAAGTATTGCAGGAATGACCGTAGCAAATAGTATGGCAACAAAATATGAGTACTCATTTGGCAGGTGCAGGTGGGAATGTCAGGTGGGGGCGGTTACTTCACCTGCCAGGTTCTGCAAATCGAAATTGATTGAAACCTTGGCAAATTCGAGGTAAAGCACTTTTTTGAAGGGCAATCAAATACATAACTTATTATCTACTGCAAATTCAGTTGTATCCAGCTAGGTTTGTGATTCTCCCGGGAGGGAATGGGCCCTGGAGTTTTACGCGAGTAAAGTTCTACATTATCACGAGTGTCATTGAATACTTTGTCTCCGTTAATAGAATGAGTCTAAGCTAAAAAAAACCCTTATGTTTCCAGCGCGCATAATATGGGACGGTTTTAGGCTTGAAAATCAACTTTGGCGAAAGGAAGTTGTTTGAAAGTGAAGTTGTAAGTTGCAAGTGAACTTTGCCGTAAACGTAAATGCTAAACGTTGCGGCAAAGTTGAACGGGATAAAATATGCAAATAACCTAGTTCTGTAGACCTCTAAGTAAGTGAATTTTGTACAAAGAGGTAATAAGCTGGGAGCCTTCCCAAATAGAAGGGCACATTCTCAGAAATCGCATCATCCGGTGTTACAAGAACTTATGAACAAAAAGGTGGTACTCATTATATACAAGCCCACCATATATGCCAGACTCCCAAGTCACAATCCACTTGTTTACAACTTTCTTTTACCTCTCAATTTTGGTGTCCACCAACACTGGGAGACACCCTTTCTACACACAACTCCGCCAATAAAAAACAGAAAAGCCCCACCTAGATTCCCAGCCAAAATGTCATCAAATCAACTCATTTCTGGTTTTCATGTAGTAGTACAGCAGATTGCCTGTGCCATCTAGTACCTAAACTAGCCTCCATACGGGTTTGATCAGGCGACGCAAGGTCTACTGCAAATGTTGGTGTAGCAAAGAGCACCGACCCCATCATGTTAAAAGAAGCTTCAAGCCTCCATATTTGTTAGAGAAATAGGCGAAAAATATTGAGTTACTTCGAGTTGCGTACTGAATGAATTGCATAGTATTTTTTGTGGGTGGTTGTTGCACAGTCCTTCGACGTTGCAAACCAAGCCAGCCTCCCACCCTCAGTCACATGCACTTGCGATTCCACTCAACCAAGATTCACTTGACAGTATTCTAATTGTCCCCCGCTCGAGCAATCAATTAACTTACCCTACTAGCTTCGAACAATCAATTGAAACATGTTCAAGAGTTCGCACTGAACACAATCAATTCTTTGGAACTGGAAATTTTGGAACAAGTTTATTCATAACTAATTACTCTACTCTATGCAGTGCTCTAGGCACTTGGTGATACCTACACTCTATTCCCTGTAGTGCTCCAGGCACTTTCAATAAAGATTAATGATACAATTCCTTCCTTCTCAATCATCTCCTCCTCACTATTGTGGTCTGATTGCTTTCAAGCGAAGACCTCTCTTTGCGACTGCTTCCTCTCGTAGTCGAAGCCTTCCACTGGGAAAGAAGCGTTCCAACTCTTTCCTGACTTCTGCTCCCTCTCCTGGAAGGACTCCCTTTTTGAGTCGAAGACCCCTGATATTCGTACCCACCGGGCGTAATTTCAGGTGAGTCCCGTCGAATGAACCAATGATGGTGGTGGACGTGTTGGATATAGTTGTGGTGTACCGATCCGCTGGATGTTGTTCTTTGTGGCAGTTGACTTCGCCGCGGTGTGAGGCGTGCCGGCTGATAGTGGTGATCTGCACTTGTTCGCTGCGAACTCGGATAGTCTTGTTTGCGACCTTGGTCGCGATTTTTTCGTAGGGGTTGAGGCCTAAAAAAGGATCCTCTTGCTCTGCAGATGGCTCTCTTGGGAGCTTCAAACCGAGAGTTTGTGCAGCCCAGCGAGTATTGCCTGGAAAGCGGCCTTGCTTATACATCTCAGCTTTTGCCTCCTTCGAAGGGCGATCGACTCCGGGAACGGCGTTGTTGTCGCCAGCAGAGTGAATAGTTTTAGTGGTAGTTTTGTCATGGATGACCGTTTCAGCCGAAGAGTCATTCTCTTGTCTGCTGGTTGGTCGTGTGCCAACAGGTTTGCGTAGGATTGGTTTGTTATAGGGGGATGGATTTTTCGCAGAGGGCATTGGAGGCAGTTGGTCATTTTGCAACTTGCCTGTTTTCATGTCAATTTTTATTCAGAGAATGTTTGATGCAACTCACCTCGCATGGTGCTGCCTCTGACGGATTGAGGAATCGGTGTGAGAGGAGTCTCTTGCACACTGTTCCATTCATGATCACTGGCGATCCAGTAGCCTCTTCGAAGTCGAGTAGCAAAGTCTGGTTTTTCCTTCTTGTAGTTGGTGCTACTATCACTGGAGTCCCAGAGTCCAGTTCTTGGGTTGGCGCCCCGAACACCAAGGTAATCATCGCTTTGCTTCATGCTTCGACGTTGGTGCCTGATAAACTTCTTGTCTTCATACATCTGTTGCGAGGTTCCAAGGGCATTGTGTTGTAGTCGAGTTGGTTCAGTGCTTGGTTGTTGTTGTAGAATCGTTGATTGATTCGAGTGATGGTAAATATGAGGTCCTTCGCTCTTCTCGTCGTCCTTACGAAGGCGCTTGAAGAACTCGGATCCCTTCTCCAACATCTTCTTTGGGTTGAAATGGCGCTTCAAGCCTCTTGATCGTTTGGAAACCTCTGGACTATGTCTATCTCGCGACTGTTCCCCATCAGGTCCAGAGTGAGTAGCATATCCGTGGAGAGCTGTGACATGTTAGCATAATTGTTCATGATGGAAGAGGAGTGAAGAGGAGAGAGGGTAAAACATACCCAAGTCAAGATTGTCACTCTGCAGCCAATCTTTGTAGATCCCCTGGCTATCGAGATCACCACTTTCGTGAGTAGCCAAATGTTGGTCATTGGTTTGATCAATGATGCCGAATACAAGATCAGTTGCAGTGTGAGGACTATCGTCCTGATATTCATTTCGTAGAGTGCGAGTGGTGTCTGCGTTTGATTTGAAGAAGCTCATGATAGTTCCCATGGAGGAGGAACGACGATGCTTGGAAGTCGTCATGATGGTGATGAAAGCTCGAATGTACTTTCTTGAAGAGTGTGTTGAAGGTTTCGATGTTTGTGTGATGGAAGGTTCGATGAATGTGAATGTGAATGTGATTGATTGCTTTTGAACAGTAGAAGGCAATCGTGTTCCAATGTGAACTGGAGAGGAAGAGGAATGGGATGCGGGAAATGCTTTGCACTGCGGTGGCAGGGGTATGACTTCAAAAGAAACCAGGAAGGAACGACCTCCCTCAAAAGACCAATAGCATTGGCTCCTGCCAAAAGCCGATGCTAAACTACTGCGTTCTTAACACCTTGTAATACCAACAAGTAAGAAATGCAACTAGAAATACTCGTGGTATATGGAAGATTTTGCCTCCGAATACCCATCCGAGAATAGAGAAACCATGATGATGTCGTACGACAAGCTGAAGTTTTGAGAGGTGCAATATTCGAAATAACGTGGTCGTTTCCTTGTAGTAATCGAAAAGTGGGAAGTTATCCAATGCAATGAACAACCAGAATCTCGAAGCCAACCCGTTTGGGTGTTCGATAAAGTTCAATTTAGGAAAATCCAAATGGCCTTCCCCAGGTTGACGTACGTACTCTTTTAAAGAACTGCTTGCTAATTAGTTTTTATTCCAACGCTTGGACCAAGATATCGAGAAATTTGGTGTTGTTACATGTACTTTCCAAATAGAAGAATCGCTTTCCACAATTTGCAGACAAGCAAATGAGTCTAGAAATGTCGGATGGAATAAATTGCTTAATTCATATAGTTGCATCGACTCTCTTTAGTCTGAAAACAGCCTTGAGATATATCCTTTGTAAATCTCAATCAGAAGGATATTACTTGACTGTCTCCAAACGTCTCTTTCCAACCTGGAAGCAATGAAAGAAGTAGTGTCAAATTCGGATTCATAGAAGGGTGATTTGACAACGAGGGTCTTCAAGTAGAACGAAGGAAGAATCTTGGAAGATAGTTGCGCGGAAAGAGGTAGGTATGGATTAAAAAAGTAAAAATATTGAAAATCTCAAAAAGAGAGGTAAATGTACGGCCGTATTTAGCCATTAATTCCTAAGCAAGAGAAATGAGAGTTCTAGCTAAGCTAACATATTCCTAAATTCACTCAAAATCGTACCCTGGCCCTTTTCTTGAGTCGGTACGCTCATGGTGGCGAGATATTCCCTCGCTAAGAATCAACAAAACAAACAAACAGCCAGTAGCTTAATTATTATATCACTGCATTCTAACATCAAAACAAGACCAAATCAACGACCTCAAAACTCCAAAACACCAGAAGCCAAGGCAAATTTCTAAGCACATGAGGCAATACAAAACCTTATCTCAAAGCGCGAGAACTCAGGGGCACTCGACCCTTGCCAAGCGAGTATAGACTTATCCAATACAGGTAATAAAACATATGCCCAGAAAGGGCGAAGAGAAGACAGTACAAAGAAAAAGAACGAGTATAGGTTATATAATATGAGATACTTTACATTGTACATATATGTTCCTTAACCTCTCACACCATGGGAATGACCAAGGAAAAAGGAGAATAAAGGAGCGTGCGCTGCATGAGGGGAAAACGGAGTGAGGAAAACCCCTCAAGGAACCAAAGTAACTAAGAAATGAAAGCTGACTCCAACATCTCGTAAATGTAATTCAAAACCATCCCATCCATCCACAAACTAATATAAAAACATAACCATTCGCACCAAAGCGAACGAAAGCCTCCCACCCCGCCGAATCCAAATCCATACCCCTAGAAAAGAAGGTTCCCAAGTAAAGAAACATGTACGAGCATTCCAGGGTCGGTACGTAGATACCACATTAAGCCACCGAGCTAACAGTGAATCTTAGCCATATCTTAAACCCAATTCTAGTAAAACTTTAAACCCCAGGACTAGAGTATAAATCCTAGAAATTAACAAAGAGTAAAAAACCAACGCAAGAAATATCAAAATGACCCACAAAAGAAAAAGAACATAAATCGCAAGCTTGAAGATGAAGAGGAATTACGAAGGAAATACTAAAATACTGAAATACTAAAATGCAAACAGACAGAGAGCGAGAAGATCTTACACCGCAAGTAGTAGTAAAAGAGACAGGGGCACCTAACCCCAACATATCACTCATTAAAGAAATAAAATATAAATAAATAGCACCTTCACCCCTCTCCCAGATCCCAAACGACCACCAGAAGAAAGGAAGTCATCAAGTAAGTGATAAAAGGGTACGTAAAATAAAGGAAGATAGCATAAATAGAACTCATCATCGTGAGGATTTCCAGATTTAGAAAAAACAGCTAGCCAAGATTCAACTTAACTTAACCCCTCCTCACCTCCCGTCATCGAGAGAAGGTGGGGGGGGGGTGGAATGTTCACAACCACGAAAAGAAAGAATTTACATGAAGACCGTGAAACTTGCGTCCCTGGGAACATCACACTATATTATTACATACTACATAAAATCCAAAGAGGAATTCATCATTAACCCCCTCTGAATTCCAAGTGAGCAGTGGATTGATTTGGGTCGGGTATAACTAAACGCAAAGGAAAGAAAGTAAAAAAAGAACACTAAAATCTAGAAGGAAACCTCTTAACCGGACTATTGATCTGCCCCAGATCAGTAGAGGAATTCGCGGCCGGGGTACTCGTCCTAGGTTCCAACCCAAGAAACGACCGGTGCGCCTCACTCATCCTCTTCTTCGGCCGTTTGTGCTCGCTCTGCTCCCTTGCTGCCATCTCGATCGAGTTTCGCGGTGTATCTCCCGTTTTGGCTTGCATATCGTGCATGCTCGTGGCTTTTCGGAGAGGGGATTGGGAATGGCTGAAGGCTCCGAGGCTGCCGCCATCGCCTCGTGAAAGGTTGCTGGTTAAGCTCTGTCTGAATTGTGGTTGGCGGAGAGGAGGTTGTCTGGGCGTCATATTTGAAAAGACGCCAGGCTCTTGAGTGCCATACGCAGAAGGTGTGTATGGTGAAGGTGTATATTTTGGTGTGGGCGATAGAGCTTGCCTAGAGAAAGCTTCGGTGTTATCGGGGTCGATGTGTTTGGCATAATTTGGATTGGGATTTGGCCGGAAGCCACGCTTTATGGTGACAGCTGGAGTGTAAGTGTCCACATATCCATCATCCTGCTCGCCAGGATCCATAGGTCCATAATATTGGGTACCAACATCACGAACCATTGGATTTAAACGTGGGTGAACGTATTTGATATCATACTCGCTCAATACCTCTCGCTGAATAATGGCCGTGTCTTTTTCTTGCTGCGAAAAGGAGTTTTGAAGCATAAGCAACTGTGATGATAACAGCACTTGTAGAAGGATTGCCGTGAATACAGTCATACTCGGTCGTGGATCTGATATAGTTGTAGGCAAGAAAAGCCAGTAAACGAGAACATGACCAGGACTGAACAAACAAGACAGGCGGAGACAAAGCGGTATTGGATCCCACACAGAAATTTCCCAAACATCTCGAGTCGGGTCAGGGTGCGCCCTTGATTCAGGCGCAGAGTCTCCCAGTATGCCTGTGAGGAATCGGAGGGGCGATGAGGCAACCGGAGAAGAATCGACACGAACTCGGTGAGCGGAGGGAGTGGACTGAGGAGTTTCGATGGCACTTTCAAATAGTCGGTAGTGTTTCGTTCGATTGAAGGTATACACAGCGTTCAGTATTGAGAATGCAGTCAAGGAATAAACGAAGAAACTTGTCTAGCAAGATGTATCAGCGGGATTCTTTTTTGGGGCAGAAAAAGAGAATTTACAATATAAGCCAGCCAGCCTGAACCCGAGGTGTCCTCCCCAAATACATCATCACCGCCCCAGCCACTAGACACCCCAGAATTTGCCCTAGAAATGAGAAAGGTGAAGTGCAAGCCCAAAGCGAGGGGTCCTGCAAATTGTTTGGAGTCCCATTCTCTCGTTTCGATTTCTTCGGATAACCAGAGGAGAAAGTCGCCTGGATGGAGGTAATCCTTTACTCGCTCGAACAGCGGCTTTCGACGGATGAGGCGAGGCATCTTGATCGAAAGTTCGTTATGGTTTCATATCGTTAAATGCGCTGGTGTTGTTTACGACCCCTCAGCAGAATTCCGGACCGTTCGTTTGTCTTTTTGTTTACTTGGGGGTTTCGCCAGGTTGATGTTGGAAAGTCGCGGGTGGACCTTTTTTACAGGGGGAGCCGATAGCGCTAGCGTCATGCCGCCTGGGGAGCTTCAAGGTGCCGCCGCATTCATCTCACTGCTTGCGCAAGACGAAGCTGCTTTCAAGTACGAGCATCACCAAGAAAACCAGCAAGATGGCAGCTCCAGCATCTGCCTACAAGGACAGGCAGTTTCTTGCAGTCATTGGGGATGAGGTAACTTTCTTTCACTGGCTATCAACATGGAAGCTAATCGTGCGGGCAGGACTCAGTAACCGGCCTACTATTAGCTGGCATTGGTGTAGGTACATGATAGCTCCAAAAGAATGGACCAATTTATTCTGACGGAGAGAAGCATGTCACTCAACCTCCAGACTCGCAAAAGAACTTCCTGGTTGTCGACAGCAAGACGGATAACGCAACTATTGAAGAAGCTTTCGAGAAATTCACAACAGAGAGGAAGGACATTGGCATTCTGCTCATCAACCAACATGTACGAGTTCCGCGGTTTACGGGAGAGCTCCGTGCTAATACACCGCTAGATTGCTGAGCGAATTCGTCACCGAGTCGATACATATACAGCTGCCTTCCCCGCCCTTCTCGAAATCCCCAGCAAGGACCACCCATACGACCCGGAGAAGGACAGTGTCTTGAGGAGAGTACGAAGATTATTTGGAGAGTAGTTTAAATATTAGATGGGTTGGGCTGGGTGTTTGGGACTTTGCATGCGATTGAGAGTAGGCCGCGGGCATGGGCATCCAACCTCTGTATTATTATAAGAGGTTTAAACAGTGGTGTATAGAAGGGCACAAGTGACAACAGCTCCCGGGTCAATACAGGTCAATCAAATTCTTTCAACTAGGGTGATTATCCCTCCCAAACACAACATCGTAGGTCACGGGCCGTGTGACCAAATACAAGAAACACCTACGATATTGTAGACATAGGGAGGGGAAGTAGAGGCAATATTTGAGTAAGTTAGAAAAACACATCACTTGAACTTGTCCCGGACTTGTTCAAGGAACAGAGGCAGTGTATGGCTCGCGGAATAATGCCTGGATTTCTTATCGTCAATTACCCTACGCTCCAATATGTTCTTCTTATAAGACATTCATGATTAATCCATTGTACAATGCGGACGTAGTAAACTCCATAGGAAAAAGCCGTCCAAGTCCACTCATTCTGGCATCGTCCCAGACTAGCATCTCCCCTCTCGATTCACGGCCCCCATTTAAAAGGAAACAGTTGCTTCCAAGCACACGATATGCTCCTTCTTATCCTTGGTATACGCATCGGCAATGACAGTGTAAGTTCCCTAGATAACAAGTCAATAATATGCACTGGAAATCGTGATATGTTCCAGCACTCACTCCGGGAATTTGGTTTGGGATCGCGACGTCCTTGGTGATAGTCACCTGGCCCTTCTTGATGGGACACTTCAAATCGACGTTCGAGACTTGTTCGCAGAGATCGGCTTGCGTGGTGAGAAGCTTGATGATTCCATACTTGACTTGTAGGTCGACATATGCGCCCTCTCCGACATCCTGCAACAAGGTACCGACAGCTTCGATCGTGAGGTTGTTACCACTGTAAACAGAATTAGCTTGCGTTTCTCAAATAAGCTCCCACTTTCTGGGGATTTCTGCGAAAGAGAAATGTGAGGAAACGTACGGGGTAGGTGGGTTGGGAGTTAGGTTAACATGATCGAGAACGAGGATATTGCTGCTGTGCTCCGCTTTGCAGTGCACCAATGGGTTATTGCCTGGGACAGCTTCTCCCTTATCGTCGAGGACGGTCTGGCTGCCGCCGAAGGAGATACCGAAGTCTGCTGCGACGAGGGAGGTTAAGCAGAGGGATGCGAGGGTGAGAGAGAGCTTCATATTTGGAGGTTGTGGTGGTTGGAAGAAGCTGGAGATGTTGGGTTTGCAGGTGGAATGTTGATAGCTACTCTATCGTGGGGGGAGATAGGCAAGATGTGAGAGGTTGGTTCAGCCGATGCAGGCCTGGAAGAGTGGCGGGGGGCTTAGCGCTTGGGGAGGTGACCAGGTACCTACTCATGTAGTTGGGATGACGTTTTTAAAATAGGCTGAGAATCACGAACTTGAGGACGTTGTTTTGTGTAATTATTTTGGTCTCACGATGTTTAGTCCACTTCAAGGTGATACTAACTTACTTTTTGTTGTCCTAGCTCTTGAGGAGAAATTGACACATACACTTGGGAAGAATTAGACATTAACTAAGATGAGTAGAAAAAAAGGTCGTCGTTTGTACCAACTTTCTAGGGTAATTACCATGAACTATTTACTGACGATTTATGGTCCACTCCACTCAACCGTATCAGTCCTTCACTTCTCCACCATTCACCAAGTAACCGATTGTCGTACTAAGTCACCCAGTCGTACCTCCGTATCACAACAGTCAATACAATGACATAAACCTGTAGAACCCAAATCACGAAATCTCCATGGCATCATTAATAACTTCTCCTAAAAGAATCTCCTTTTGAGGCAACAATACAACCCTCTTATCCTCGGCCCCAGAATATGTATGATATGACTCGAAACAGATCACCAGATGAGCGATGCTCACGAGGCCCACCAAATTTTCCCCCGCGGCTCGTCAAACCACATCCTTCTATAAAGACTCTTTGTCGCCGTTTCTTTTCTTGCTCGTCTCTTCTCAATTTCCACTTTTTATAAATTTAGGGCGATTGATGTCTCATTTACATTGAGATATTGAAATCTACTGGCAGTTTTCGACTACGGTCCTTCTTTTCAGAGGAAATCTTTCTTTTATTGAGATCTTACTTTCGGGGTTGGACTTGAAAAAAGGGAGGGAAATTTTGATATTCTTCCAGGTTCAACATATAAGGACAACTGGAGAGCATTGGTTGAACCAAGCCGATTAACATATTTAATTGTGTCAAAGAGTTGGGTTGGATGGGCTTAGAAAGTTGGAACAAGATAGGTAGGTGCGATTTAACTACCGCTTGTACATCACCCTACAAAAGTTACATTCAAATATTCTGACCCTTTCCCGCTCCAATCGCCAATGAATATTAGACATTATAGAATTAGAGCTGGTCCCTAAAGGTATACTTAGTCGCAGTCTGGGGTTATAAGGCTGGTAGCGGAACAGGCCCCATGTTTTTATGACATCCTTCTAACTAATGCCACCCGTCTTGACGCTTTGGAAATCTTCGACGGTTTACAGTAACCATTCCACTAAACCGAACAGTTTTCTAGGATTTCTTTTTCGTCTTCTCGCTCTCCACGTTGCTTTTGGATATAACGAAAGCCTTTGCTGTAGCTCGAATTGAACTGTATAGACAAGCTTTTTGAATCAGTTCGAGTTCAAGTTTGGCATAAGGGAAACTTACAGGCTGGAATGACAAGCCAAAAGGCATTCATGAAAACAAAGTAAAACCAGAAATAATACGGCTCGGGTCGGTAAAATCTCTTTCCAGAATGATAATCATCGAAGAGACTTGTGAGGTAGTAAAGCATATCCCCATAGAATTGTCCGGTTGAGACTAATGCTTGGATGGGATGACGATAGGGCGAGTCTTTCACGATGAGAAGGGCCGTCACGAATGATAGTGGTCCCCAAGTTATCTATATCTTGGTGAGTAACCAGATGGCAATGTGATTGCAATTGCTTTCCATACCGCTGTCCAAGTCTCCATACACAATACAAATGAATCCGAGAACATATATCTCGAATCACTCAAAGCGTATTCCTTCCACAACATGCCAAAGAAGTCTTGCATGCTGGCCATGCGCGTATGGTTGACCACAAAATAGCCTTCAAAGAATAGATGGATCATGCCGCCTATAAACTAGAGTTAGTTATTTGCTTTTGACGGGATAGGATATACACTCACATAGAATGAACCATAAGACGAGGCCGCGATCGGATCGACTCAATCGTGGATTAACCCAGTTGGCGACAATCAAGGAGCTTCCAAGAATAACAAAACTTCCCGCGGCAAACGCAAGAACCAGGGCGAATGGCCCCAGTGGGTTGGCGACGAATACATCTCCGGAGAGATTGATTCCCTCGGGGTAGTAGGGATGAAGTGGTGCTTTCATCATGGGGGATGTTTCCCGCTTCAAATGGGGGGGGTTTTAATGGACGAAGAAGAGGTATTTAGACAGATCTAGAATACAATTGGTGTTTGAGAAATAAGAATTTTCATCAGTATCCTGTCGTACCTGTTCTCCATCAACCAATGGATTTTCTGTTAGATCGTACCTTGCGCGCTGTTCAGGGGCTCGCATCACGTGGAAGTAGCCGACCGACTGGACAGAAAAGGCAGTAGTAAAACTGCTAGTTACTACCGTACCCTAAGACCTTTACAATAGTCAAGTCAATATTTTGAATTTTTCCGCTTAATTTTATTTAGAAACTTGGAATAACGATAGTTGTACTCCGTAGGCAGGAACCAACCCAGAAGTACCTAACTTGAAGACGCAATTCAGTGGGCCCTTCTAGATGGACGCCAGGCGCCGTAGGTAAATTTAGGAATGGAAGTGTCCACCACCCACTTTTACTGTAGTCGGGGTGTTGGCTGCACTCCACCTCCATTCAGTCAGTCAACCGATAGACTCCCTGGTCCCAGCACCAGCACCAGCACCAGGCTATTGAATTGACCACCTTCTGGATCTCTTCTCATCCCGTCAACACCAAAACCTTTCAATTTCTAAGCCATCTTCACCAACCACCATGGCTGACGTCCAGTAACCGTGAGGCATTGCATTGTCTTCGTGCTCCGCCACTTCACCATTGCCGACTCCGATTCCATCTCTACTCGTACTGTCCAGTCTAGTCCATCCCTACCTACCTACGGAGGTGCCCTACCAGTAAGAACCGTACTCCGTACCACCGGATAACACGATACGAGCTGGAGGACGAGGATCACTGTTGCTACCACCTACACCTCCACCCTGCCCTTCCTGAGAACTGATTATCAACCACCGCCTGCTCAGGCACGGTCCAACGTCAACCACAACGACAAGAGACCCCGACACATTTCCGCATCCATCCCTCCCATCTCCATAAACCCACCCACCAGTCTCTCCTTCTCCCTCTCCATCTTCCTCTCCATTCACCCTGGAGATCGAAAGGTGGTTACTCACTTTATTAACAGTTGGGAAGTTGGCAGGCGAGTAGCAGCTCTCGTGAAAGCTGCTCCATCGTCTCCATGACAGCCCTCTCCCATACCTCCTCTCCCTCTCCCAATTCGCTCCCGAGCGAGAAACGAATGTTCTCGGGCTTCACCATGTCAACCAAGAGCAGCAGCAATGGCCACAGCCATAACCCTTTCCCGCAGAAACTCAAGAATTTCTTCCGAATAAATAGCCTCGGAAGCAACGAAAAGGAAGGATCCATGAAGTCGGAAAGCAAGAGTTCATTTCGTCAATCCAAATTCTTCCCGAACGTGGGCCGGAATCGATCACAAACAGTAGCAAGCGAAGGCAATGGCTTGGATGATGGAGTTAGTCCTACCGCTCACGCGAATCCCTACTTCGCACACCAGGGCCCTCCTGCCTTGCGACATCACAATGAGGGTTCAGTACCCCCAAGCCCCCCTGATACTCCGACACTGAAGTTGGATGCTGTTGCAGGTGTAAACGACCAAGCCACAATCGCTGGAAAGGAGGAATTGGCTAGGAAGTTGAGAAGAGTGGCAAGTGCTCCCAATGCACAGGGTCTATTTTCTTCCAATAAGGGTGACGATCGCCCTGCCACGGCGGAGCTGGGCAAGGAACCATTAGCACACAATGCCAGTACAAGTATGCTCGCGCTGGTGGATTCGAAGAATGGCAGTTTAGGTATACCAGGACAAGATGGGCTCGGAGAACTGCAACCACCGAACCGAAATATCGCCTTTAGACGGACGTACAGCTCAAATTCCATCAAGGTTCGCAATGTGGAAGTTGGACCATCGAGTTTCGATAAGATCAAGTTGATTGGCAAAGGAGACGTAGGAAAGGTTTACCTTGTACGGGAAAAGAAGAGCAGCAGGTTATATGCCATGAAGGGTACTTGCGAATTTCTCTGAATTAGTAAGAGTTACACTAACATGTATTAGTATTGAGCAAAAAGGAGATGATCAAGCGAAACAAGATCAAGAGAGCTCTCGCCGAGCAGGAAATTCTTGCAACCAGCAATCACCCGTTTATTGTCACTCTTTACCATTCGTTTCAATCAGAGGACCATCTGTATCTATGCATGGAATATTGCAGTGGCGGAGAGTTCTTCAGAGCATTACAAACTAGGCCCGGAAGGTGTATACCAGAAGAAGATGCGAGATTCTACGCTGCAGAAGTAACCGCGGCTTTGGAGTATCTACATCTGATGGGCTTCATTTATAGGGATCTTAAACCTGAGAGTATGCGGGTTCTTCTTCATGCACTACTTACATTGAGCTGACTTCCCTAGACATTCTCCTCCATCAATCGGGTCATATTATGTTGTCAGACTTTGATCTATCAAAACAGTCCGACCCTGGTGGAAAGCCAACCATGATTGTCGGAAGAAACGGCACAAACACCAACTCGTTACCTACGATCGATACCAAGTCCTGTATAGCGAATTTCAGAACAAATTCGTTCGTCGGAACCGAGGAGTATATTGCGCCGGAGGTAATTAAGGGTTGTGGTCATACAAGTGCTGTGGATTGGTGGACTCTTGGTATCTTGATCTACGAAATGTTGTTCGGTACCACTCCTTTCAAGGGAAAAAATCGGAATGCTACATTCGCAAATATCTTGCGAGATGATGTACCATTTCCTGAGCATTCTGGAAATTCCCAGACTTCAAAGTCAGTATCTCCCTATGGTCTGTCTTGATTTGTTCAACGTGCTAACCTGAATTTAGTCTTTGCAAATCTTTGATTCGCAAACTTCTCATCAAGGATGAGAATCGTAGATTGGGTGCTAGAGCTGGTGCATCAGATGTCAAGGGTCACCCATTTTTCCGAACTACACAGTGGGCTCTCATTCGTCACATGAAGCCACCGATGATTCCACACCAAGGACGAGGCATTGACACTGTCAACTTCCGCAACGTTAAGGAGAGTGAGAGTGTCGATATTAGCGGAAGCCGAGGAATGGCATTGCCTAAGGGCGTACCACTTGATTCCGGATTAGCAACACCAGGAGAGGCGGTTGTAGATCCATTTGAAGAGTTCAACTCGGTCACATTACATCACGATGGCGACGAGCACAACGGACAACACGAGGACCAACATAACGGTCGTTATGACGGGAATGGAAGGTAGCCTCGACTCCCTGCCATTGATCGGATCGATATCTGGCCTCATTTAGAGAGTCGATTCATCTTGGAACATTAAGAGTATTTTTGCTAGGCGGAGAAAGAAAGGCTAGGAGAGAACGGTACTAGAAGATGAAGATGAAGATTTCTTGGGTGATCATCTTCTAGTTTTGAGCGAGAGAGCGAGAGAGCGAAAGGGGGGCCCTGTGAAAAAAGGAAAGAGAGAAAAGTGTAAATCGATGGCCATTATTTTTTTCTTCATTTGCTTTTTCTGGGCTCCATCAAAAGAAAAAACATGGATTCAGAGATTACAAGGGCTGCTGAGTCATGTTTGCTTTTTTTGATTGCATTGTAAATATGGATTTTTCTTCACTTTTATGGGACATGTTTTTTTGTGGGAGAACAGGGAATTGGGTGGTTTTTAGGGCGTTTTACATGCAACCTTTATTTTATTTTATTTTATGGTTTTTTTCGCCGTCCCTCTGCGAGTTTTTATTAAGGTATGGATGGATGGTAACAAGCAGCAGAGTCAGAGTTAGGGGAGAGGCAGTGGAGAGGGAGGCATGAGAGGTAGTGGAGAGTTAGGGGAGAGGTATGAGGGTGAATCATAAGGGTGATTTTTTTTTATTGGAGAGGGCTTTTCTGTGAGATTATTTTGGAGTGTGCTGTTTATTTTGCTTGTGAGTTTTGTTTGTGAGGTTTGAGATTGAGGTTTGTGATTGAGGTTTGTGAGGTTGAGGTTGAGAGTTGGTGTGCTAGAGGGATTAGGGTGGGTGTATATTTGGCTGATTTTTGGTACTGGTATTTCCGTTTTTTTAATTGTAAGTTTATAGAGTGATTTGGGAGGATGGACTGCTTGCTGCTTACTTCAAGTATTGTGTGAGGTATAGCCTACGGTAGTTTAGCCGTGTGATGATGATGGTTTTTCCTGGTTGCGCGATGCGTGAAGTGTGGTGTGGGATCTTTGGCGGGTTGGTTCTTTTGAGAGTACCTACTGTTCTTGGTTTTGAAGGCCTTCGTTGAGGCTATGAAAGCAGTGAAGTTAGTGTCTAAGGTCTAAGGGACGGGATTCGTGCAGATGGTACCCCACCCTCCCTACCTACATCTCGTTTCTATTAGTTGAGATAGAAATTTGAATCTTGCAGTGCAACAGGCAAAGGTTGGTTTCTTCGTTTTTCACTTCACTTAGTTGAGAGTTAGTAGTGAACAGATTTGAATTGGCGTTGTGAGAACTAAGAACCAGTTGGGGGGTTTGGTTTGGTTTGGGTTATTACTGTGTATGCGGAGTGAATGGAAGTTTGGTGTACACAGAGCAGTGGTTAGACACATTTTCCTGTTCTTTTTGCTCTTTGTGTGTAAGATTTTTATTACTCGTCTGCGTTCATATCTATTGTTTCTGTTCTTTGAGTCTGCTATTACTCTTGTCTTGTTTTGGAACTGCTGATTGATTTATTGGACGCTGAAGGATCTAGTGAGCGTTTCCCCCCAATATCTTGGATATTCTTGTTACTTGGAAATTAGGAGTTTGTCTCAGGAGTTTATGTTCTTTCTGTTCGGACTTTGAAGCTCCCTTCAAGGCTAAGAAACCCAAGCTTATGAAGGTACAAACATCTCAAACTCCCGACGTGATCGATACTGGAACCTGCAGGAATACCTTTATTATTTGACAAATAGTAATTAGGCTAAATTTCAAATCCTTTTTCCCTCGAGTTAAGGCAAGCTGTACAATAGAATACATGTTCGTCATCATGGGATTTGAGAGCTACTTCTATTTCGTTGTTCTGTAACTCATTATGAGGTTTTTATAAGCGATTCTTTTGAGTTTTGTTAAGTAGTTGGATTCAAGAACTTCCCCTTATTTTATTCAGAAGACGAGGAGAATAAATCTATTCCGTCGCTTTTCTGGTTCACTAGCCAAGGCGAATCAATATGTACTTTTACGGACAAGCTATGGCTGTCATTGGAACTTACGAGAATATTTCGAAACCTCTAGCATTTCGATGTTGTTGAAGCAATAGCTTTTCACACCCACGAAGGCTCGTGAGTCTCGAGCAATAGCATCGATGTATGGTTGCTTATCTTCCTGTCAATCATCGATATCGGTTTCTGGCTGTAAACGTCACAGAAAGGTGTCCAATTTATATCCAGGGTGATGAACTTCGGCAGCAAGTTTGAGTCTATTCTAGAGTCTACAAAGATCTTTAAAGAAACGGAATAACGATACAGATAAATCAAAAGAAACAAAGTACCTCAACTAGCCTCGCTGCCCACCCTTTAGTTCGATTCCAGAATAGAGGCAATTCCAAAATCAAGTACGAGATAAGATCCATCTTACAGCCTCTGGTAAGAGTAGATAAGATGTTTCGTAATCCCTGGATCCTTGGAGTTGATCAAATCACACACAAAATACCTTGCAAAATACCCTGCAACACACTAGCAGCTACCCTTACTTCTTGCCTATTGCTACTGGAGGCTGTACATGTTATCCAACCAATGAATTGACGAGTTGGCACCAACGACAGGTCTTGGATTCAGCCTAAAAGATGTGTAACGCGAGTAATGCAGGAGCACTGCTTTCTTAGCGTCAACGAAGGGCCTCGTATCTCAACGCTTCAACTCCCAATTCCCCTTCCCCCTCTTGTCGTGTGTAGCAGCTTTTTCCTATCAGCAGAATATCCTCATCCGTAGATGTGTTTAGTGTAATCTCAAGATGTGGCCCTAAACTAATTCTCACTTCAATCAATTACTGGTAATAGTTTACTTTTCGTAAAGAGAATATCAAGTTCCCAATCTACTCAATCTGCTTCTGTCCACCCGCCGGCTTCTCATCACCAAGCAACAGCTTCAACGCCTCAACTGTAATCTCAAGAACCTCCTGGCTCCTAGACAACCTCAGACATTCCTTCAACGCCTCAACCCCGCCTTCCTCTTTGACCTTCTTAACCCCCCACTCCCCCACCTTCAAGGGTGCTGTCAGAACATTCAGCACACAAACCACACCTCTATGTCTTAACTCCTCGCCCTCCTCCCTACACATGCCCAACAACAAACTCACTCCTCGATCCCTCTCCAGAATCGCATTGACAGCCGTATCCCACTCAGTCAAACTAGCCAGGGCACCACCCGCCGCTCTTCTGGTTTCAAAATCTTCGGAATCTGTGAGGGCGAGGAGAATGTGCATTCGGTGGCTGGCTTGTTTGCTGCCGTCGGCGAATTTGGCCACGCCTTCGGGTGATTGCATGAGGTTACAGATTAGTTCTACTGTGGCGCGTGTGATCATTTTGTTGTTGGAGAGGAGGAGTTCTTCAATTTGGGGGAAGGAGTTGCGGATCATTGGATTGCGTGCTGTGTCGTCTGTGGAAGCGAGGTTGGTTAGTGCTAGTAAGGACTCGAAGACAGGGAGAAGATCTCGCTGTTCTGATGTTGGATCATCTAAAAGAAGCAGCAGGAGAGGGCGAATGGAAGAGGTAAGAGGAATTGGATTCGAGCCTCCGAAAATGTGCAGTGGGTTCGTTGATATCAGAATTCGTGCAAGTGCATGTGCTGTAGTCCGCCTTGCCGTCGTGTTATCATCAGGGAACATCGAATACGCATGTAAAAGGAGTTTGATAGCTCCCTGCTGTGCCATTTGTCCTCGGATCTTAGATGTCTTCGAAAGAGAAAAGACGATCGAGATTACTAAAGTGAGAGAGGCTATCGAACCATGTTGGCTGTGAGTGACCAATACCGGAATGACACCAGCTTCAAAGACCGCTTGACATCGCCTGGATACATGGTCATCATCATTGAGTGGATCTGGAGCTCCTGGCGATTTGGAAGCATTTGCATAAGCCTTTAGTTGACTTATTTTCTTCTGCTCTTCGGACATAGAAGGCATGTAGACTGTGAGATTGACAAGAGTACTGAGAGCTCCATAAGTGGCAGGTGATTTTGGAGGTGCTTCATTTAAAGCTTTGATGAGGTTCTTTAAGAATGGCGTGTCGGAACCTAATTTCTCTTTGACTTTTGGCTGCAAAGATGCATAGGCCAGACCTTCGATTGAGCTTTGTTGAGAAGATTCTGTAGAAAGCATATTTTTGAACATGTCAGATAAATCCTCCATACTCGTTGTTGCTGGTTGTACCCTTTCCTCGGATTCCGCAGAGGGCGCTGAAGCAACAACCTTTGTCCCGATGTCAGCCAAAATACTTTGATCATTTCGTCGGTTGACCAGGAGATATTGATGACTGGTAATGAGGAACATTTCCTACCTGTAATTTTGCTAAAACAACAGCTGCCAGATTGACAACTATTGGGGAGTGGATACGTTGCAACATGGAACCATCTACAGCATGTGGCTGCTCCTCAGAAGACACATCTGCAGGGGTAGGGGGAACGAAATTGACCATTTCTTCCAACCATTCCGTACAATATTTCTTGATAGCCTCTCGACAAGGAGTATTCATACAAGCCACATTCAACATTTCCAAGGCAGCTTGTTCGACCTTTCTGCTCTTCCATTTTCGCTTCATCAATGGTCCCAAACTTGGAACGAACCCCTCGCTAAGGAAAAGAATTGCGGTAACATCAGGAACAATGGGAAATATCGAAGCGGCTACAGAAAAGGCAAGGATGAAATCGTCGTAAGTTCCCTTTTGAACCCGTTCATAGAAGAACTGTGATAAATACTCGACGCCTTTATCTCCAGCTGCTTTGAGATATGCTGATGTTGTTAATGTTGCGTGACCCCTGACAGCCGGGGACTGCCGCATATCGAGATATCCGAGGACCGTTTCAAGAGAGTCGACATCAACCAGCTGGTATAAGGGTCTATGTGGCTCCTTTGATCTGGTTCCATCCTCGGAGTCATCGCTGAGGAGTCTGGTGAGGTTATTCAACTCTTTGCAGGTATTTTCGTCCTCTTGGCCAGCCTCCATTAATCCAGCAAGGAGAAGTATAACCCGGTCTTCTAGTGATCCATTCTGGCTGCGGTCGAAAACCGATGTAGGCGATGCCGGAACGCTGGAGTCGAAAATCTCATCTGTGGGTGTAGCCGCCATTTCCGTAAGAGTTTTGGATGGGAAATGAAAGGGTGCTATTTAGTTTGGTGTTTTGCGATCGATTGATGAAGAATGGAAGTTGACAACTTGAAGCACAAGGCTCCTCATGTGAATATCATATGGTGGGGCTTTCGGAATGACTATAATCCGGTCCTCGGGATAACAAATTCACCTTCGTCCTTGCCTTTGTTGTTCTATGGAAATTGAGATAAATTGCCGATAAACTGCGAAAATCCCATATCTAGAAAGGTCGGAACAACCCACGAACTAGGAAGGCTAGCAAGCAGGGTGGCAGGAACAGGGAGGAAAGAACCTGGAAGTCAATGCCGCTTTTAGCCCCGCCATCCCGCAGAATCCCACAAGGCTGGACGTCCACCTAGTGAACAAGGCCCCTTGCAAACCGACCTGGGAAATATCTCGAGGCTGACGCAACAGGCTGAGCTGGATATGCCACGGTCAACATGGATCGCGTAGATGGAACGGATCACTATGAGGGCGATATACAAGGTCACTATTCCCTATTGCTATTTGCCCTCTTTGTTGATGTTTCCATACTAAGAAAAACCCAGGTCCCGGTCCTTCACTGCTAGTAATAGTCCTTGATACCAATCCCCACGCGTGGGCAGTCCTCAAATCGACCCTCCCCCTCTCCAAAGCGATATCGAACATACTCGTCTTTATAAATGCCCACCTGGCTTCGCACAATGCCAACCAGGTAGCCGTGGTAGCAAGCCATTGCCACCGCTCAGTATGGCTCTACCCTCGTCCAGAGTCCCCCTCCGAAGATGTCGACATGATGAACGATCATCCACCTGCTCTGAATGATGCGAACAAATACCGGCCCTTCGCCCTCATAGAAGATAGTCTTCTCACATCTCTTCGAGAGTTAATTGCCACCACGACGGAAAATGATCTCAGCACGACCAACACCACTCAGATGGCAGGTGCGCTGACCCTAGCTTTGAGCTACATTAACAAAGCCACCGTCATATTTTCCGACTCGAATGCCTCCTCCGAACCCCTCACAAACACTCTCGAGGGTCCCGAAAACACTACTGGTCTGCAAAGTCGGATTCTAGTAGTGTCTGTGTCGGGAGATTTGGCACACCAATATATTCCCATAATGAACACCACATTTGCGGCACAACGTATGAGGGTTCCTATCGACATTTTGAAACTGGCCGGAGATACAGTCTTTTTACAACAGGCATCAGATACAACAAAGGGAATATATATGCAGCTGAGGAGTCCACGGGGATTACTACAATACCTAATGATGGCTTTTTTGCCAGATCAGACGAGTAGGAAGAATTTAGTTGCTCCTACGCAAGAAGTAGTGGATTTCAGAGCTGCTTGTTTCTGTCATAGAAAGGTGGTAGATGTTGGCTTTGTTTGCAGTATATGTTTGAGCAGTAAGTATTCTTTCTCTCCCAAATCTCACTATTCTGACGGAATGAAAATAGTATTCTGCTCACCCCCAGAGGGAGCCATCTGTCTCACCTGCTCAACACATCTCGCACTTGGCGACTACGGTGCAAAACCAGCCGTGGTACCCCGAAAAAAGAAGAAGAAGCGGAAGATCAATGGAGGGGTCTCGGGAGTGGGAACTCCCACGAGTCGAAGTGGAACACCTATGCCCAACGAATAAAGGGCAAGAGAATTTAGAAGTTTATAGCAATATACCAGTTTTGTTTTTTCTACATATCGCCCCAGAAATTTCTACTTGCAGAATTGCAGTCCATTGTTCTAGAGAAAAAGTATATATTTCAATTGTCCTATGTATTTCGGTTATATAGATACTATGACATACCCTCGAGCGGTTTAGAAACTTATTTCATTCCTTCCCTTCCCATACTTTGAGACTCGAATGCCTACCTACAGCCTTCTCTGCGGTGTATTACTACGCTGGCCCCCAAAATTATGTCCGAAAAGAATTGTTCTAGGGTTTAAGTACCAGTCCATTTCGAAGATGCATAGGGCTTTCGTTCCAAACGGATGGGTTTTCAGATGCCGTACATAGGACCACCAAGCGATGTAATCTAATGTATTTCCACGAGGAGCAAGGTCATTCTTTGCTGTTATAAGGAATTGGATTTGTCGAGTAGTGTAGTGAAGTTACATGTAGTGGATCATGCAATAAGTAGATCTCGTACGAGGTCTTAGTCTTCACAGCACTCGGATATGCACCAGTTTGTATTCAGTCACTTTATAGGATACCTACTAAGAGTGCGTCCGCTATTTCTGTCCGATATATGAATATATTAATATTTAAGAACTACGAGTTAATTCCTCAGTTACTTAATATTACTTATACTACTATATGAAAAGATATATTTCTTGCTGACTACGGAGGTAGAAATATATATAACACCTTACTATTCCTATATAGAAGCTACCTACCAACAGCCACAACAAAAATCACTGTATTTACATGCTTCACCAAATTCTATAATTGCGAATTTGTGATTTCTGGACTAACAACCACTCTTCCTCCTCCCTCTATACTTTCATTTAGAAACAACATCAAAGTAAGCATACCAAGCAAATATATAGAACCAATAACGTCCTACAGTTAATCAACTCAAAACAAAAAACCAAGAAATAAATACATCCATCCTCTCCAAAAAAACCAAAAAAACCTACCATTTAAGAGTCAACATGCTTGTGTAACAAACTCCCTTCCAACCTGTAATAAAGTCAAGGGAATTCCTATACACGCTATACTAGGGATACTCTCTAAGCAGTGAGAGTTCTCAGTCAATTTGCAAAGACTCTAAGTGAATGAATCATCCAAAACCCAGATATTCAGAAAGAAAAATGATTTAGAGAATAACAAATTTCTTAAGCGAAGTAGAAAAATATCAAAAAAGAAAAATACTGTAACACATATGGTACCTCCATTTCTCTTGCTTTCCCAACACAACTTAGCGCGGGAAAGCTCCTTGATTCAAAATAAACATGTTAACCGAAACCCCCAGATCGAAGGGTCGAAGCCGAGCCTCAAGTCAAAGTCACGTTTTACGTCGGCACATTCACGATAGGAAAAGTACAGACTCTGGATTCAATGCCTGTCTCGGTCATTCCAACATCTTGTCAAACTAACTTTACTCAACTCCCAAACAGGAAAAATGAGCGCTACAGTCCAAGAGCACACACATCATTCACAGCATAACAAGACCACACATGAAAGCATAAAATTTTGATTGGTATTCTTAGGGCAATAATGTAGGGTGGGGTATTAAACAATGCAAAGGAGGCTCATCTTCATCTTCATTTTTCATCATCATCATCGTCGTGTCCCCATAATCAAATCGTGGTCTTCCGGCTACCCAATGTATGTTAGGTTTTAATCAATTCGGATCTTTCGTCCACCACGAACCACACTGCCAAAGTCACCAAGGCGGGACATGACACACTTCGGGTCTTTCTCAGTCGAGCACATGGAAGCCAGAGCGAAGGAGTCGGTGTTGTGAGCGAAGTGAAGAAAGTACCCATCGACACTCTTCTTCACTGCCATGACACCGATGGCTCCGGCAGAGTTACTTCCAACGACCCCGGGATGGCCCATGAAATCCGCAATAACGAATGACTCAATGGCTTCCTCTTCGGTCGCTACAATATCGGCACCGTTTCGAGCTCGTCTCGTCATATGATAGAGTCGGTCGGCGCATTTTTGAGATGCCATGGTCGTTGCCATGTGCTCTCCAGTTCCGCTTGTGACTGCTGCAACAGATACACCTTCGGAGTCTCTTGGATCGACGGGTACAACTGCTGTTCCGACACCTACCAACGCAGCAGGTCCGACACGGCCACGATGCTTCATACCAATTCCACCAGATGAAGAACCGGCGGCGATATTACCGTACATGTCGATGGCAATTGCACCAACCGTATCTGTGATCATATCTTCGTCGTCGACAGTTTCGGGTGAAACCTCTTGGCCAGATACAAATTGTTTCAGCATTTCATGAATGGATGATTCAGCCAATGGCGATGTTGAGCCATCGTTACCGCTGGGTTGGATTTGCTGCATATCGAGACCGTTGGTGGTGATATATGTATCGGCCGATGTCTTCCCACCAGGAGCGTTGGGATTTAGTAATGAACGAGTGCGAATGTGGCCTTCGCTGATCTGCTTTCCGTGACGTGGGCGCTTGCTTGGAGGGCATTCTGGGGATGAACTTCGTGCGTGAACTCCAGCTCCAATATTGGGCGGGGAAGCGAGACTTGCAGGACTTGGGGTTCTGCGAGATGCAGGATCCATGGCAGCAGACTTTTCGAGACCAGGAGATAGCTGAGGAGAATCAGGTTGGCCTTCATTCCAGGTTCCATGCATGATAGCATTCATATGATCGCGGCGTTGTTGGCTTTGGATTCGATCCTCAACCTTGCGGTCAACTGAAAGCTCGTCCGCTTGACTGCTTGCGTCGCTCGAGCTGGGTGTCATGCGACTTCTCTCAGCGCGGCGTAAATCCTCTCTCCAGCGAACAAACCGATCTCGAGCATTCTTGGAAACAATAAAGTCATGTGGGACAACCGGAATCCCATGTGAATACGCGAAATCAGTCGCACCTTGCCCAACAAGAAGATTGGGCGGAACTCGTCGAAGCGAGAGGGGTTTATTAGAGGCCTCCAGGATAGTTCGGGCTAGATGTATAGGATTTCTGATTTCTACGACGCGCATTAGAATTTTTGGCAGGGTTCTTCGATGGGAATCACTTACGAGCAGTTGCTCCACAAGCACCACTCCTTCCCAAATGATCGACTACCGTAGCATCGCATTCGACGACACCGTCGATGGACAGATTGCTTCCAAAACCCGCATTTGTTATTTCCTTGTCTTCCAAGCATCTTATTGCCGCTTCAACTGCATCAGTGGCTGTACCTCCTGCTTTCAGAAATCGCATGGCGACTTTGGCAGAGCTGCGAACCAGTTAGAACATGGGCTTCAAATAATACTAAACAATGGCAACATCGTCTTCAGCTTTGGAATTTGAACCTACTCATTGCAGGCACTCAAATGGATATGCTCATTGGTGGTGCTGTGATAACCTGCACCTGCATGTACAAAAATTGCACAAACCTGAGCATCTGTTTGTGGCCTTTGACTCTTCCTTGTAGTTTTCTCGCCCGCTCCATCCACCCCGTCCATGATACGATTGAACTCATCGGAGTTCCATGAAGAAGTTGAAGCAGCCGAAGGACTCGAGGGGGTTTCTAATATAAAGGAAGGATGCTCCATGGTTGCTGGATGGATTTGGACTGGGAGGGGTGAAATTTCAGACCAATGACTTGTGGTGTCTACTGAAAGTGGAGTTCTAGTCTCAATTTGAGAGGTTTGGGCCCTGCGGAACGGATGGTAGATATGGCGCGAGAACTCACGCAGACGATTTCTGGCAGTGATGAGCGGGGTAGAGATATTTGTTTTGTAAGGTCCTACTGCCGGGTTCTGCATTGAGCCTTGGAGACGCGAAACCAGCCGTCAATTCCAAAAAAAGATTGCGGGTTGGAAAGGGTGGCGGTTTGGCGTAACTGTGCTGCTCCAGATAAATAAGATCGAGGGGTAGGAGAAAGTGAGATGCAGTTCTGATGTCTGTGAAGATGAAGTCGAAATTTGGATTTAGTGAATCATATGTGTATGACAATCTGGACTGTGCGATTTTCGTGGATGCCAGCAAACCTGGAAAATCCGGTTAATAAAGGCAGTTTTGAATACGGCAGCGGAGAAGAGATAGAAGTTGGAACGTACTCGAGGAGTGATAGCTGATATCCAATTTTCCGATGGTCACAGGGAGAAAGGGGTACAACAATGGGTACCGGTCAAGTCAAAAGGGTACTCGGGTGAGCGGTCCGTTAGTCCTTTCAAAAAGGATCCCGAATAAACAAATATAAAGGGCTCTGTCGGCGAAACCTTAGGATACAAAAAACGAGGGTCGTTGGGAGTCCGAGAGGGCGAGAAAGAATGGTTGCGGCCTGGAGATATTGGCGGGCGAACAGGATGGATGGGGGGGGGGGGGGGGGGGGGGGGGGGGGGGGGGGGGGGGGGGGGACTGAAGTTGGGGTTGGTGGATGTTGTAGAGACGACAGCAGAAAGAGATGTAGAGCGTCTCAGGTTGGGAGAGAAAAAGAGGAAATAAGGAATTTTACTGTATAGGGTAGGCACGTTTTTATTCTACGAGGAAGTCGCGTTGCAGCCCGCGTCTGCTCCTACTTTGCTTTCCATTTTGTGACGCTGAGGTCGGGTTTTTTCCAAGTGAGTAAGGTAGGTAGGTAAGAAACTGCTGAGGGGAAGCTTCCTCTCCCAAATCTTACTTTATCCTCCGCGCGTTGAGTTAAAGTTCCTGAGATCGTGAGTGACGATGCTGCCTCCAGTCGCTCTTGCCTCGAAGTGTCGATGATAGAGCTGGGAAAACTTCGGTACTATTTTACCACGTGATCTCAGAAATGCGGGTCCAGGGCGGGGTCCTTACGATAGGCCAACTTCAAGCACACTGGCGTTGACCTCGAGCCTCACCTAGAGAGCCTACCAGTCTGACAGCAAACTCCACGACAATAGTAGCAATTTCAGGTCAAGACCCTCTTGTGGAAGCTGTCGCATAGCATCTCCAAAGCACTGGGAGTGCAGAGCACAGCCTTCCCTTCATCATGGCTTCCCATACTCCCGCCGTTGTCATGGACAAGTACGTTCTCCATTCCTGCGACTAGGAGCTGTAGAGGGGCGTGGAGAGAGAGCTTGGTTGGCTGGCTCTTGATATTTTCACAATTGCTAATGGTTCATCTGTAGCGGTACCGGCTTTTCAAAGCTGGGTAAGTTCTCCTTCCCCTCCTGTATCCAAGATGGTTGCTGACAATAATGTGGTATAGGCTTCGCAGGCAACGATTCCCCATCCTTCGTCTTTCCGACCGCGATCGCGACCAAGGGACCTTCGGCAGGCGGAGCTAGCTCAGGGTCGGGTCGTCCTGCCGTAGGAAACAAACCCTCATATCTCACAGGAGGCGCGGGTCCAGGTGGTCATCTCTCCATGAAGCGCGGAACGGAAGATCTGGATTATTTCATTGGAGATGAAGCCCTCGCTGCGGCAAACGGACCAGGTAAATTGGCTTGATTGGGTAGCTGTGGCATGTGCTAACCATGGCAGGTTATGGTATTCATTACCCTATTCGACATGGTCAAATCGAGAATTGGGTAATACTTACTCCAACCTATCCCCAGCATGGGAATTGACATTCTGTTAGGATCATATGGAGAGATTTTGGTCGAACTCTATTTTCAAATACCTGCGTGTGGAACCAGAAGACCATTACTTTCTTTTGACTGAGCCAGTACGTCCCTGGTCACCCCCAGCTAGCAAGAGCTGCGCTGACCAGAATATCCCAGCCGCTCAACCCTCCAGAAAATCGCGAAAATACAGCCGAAATCATGTTCGAATCTTTCAATTGTGCCGGTCTCTATATTGCAGTCCAGGCAGTTCTCGCCCTCGCAGCATCATGGACATCGTCCAAGGTCTCGGATCGGTCACTGACAGGAACAGTTATAGATTCCGGTGACGGAGTTACACATGTTATTCCAGTTGCGGAGGGTTATGTTATTGGTTCCTCGATCAAGTCGATTCCTATCGCTGGACGAGATATCACATACTTTGTGCAGTCGCTTCTCCGAGACCGCGGGGAGCCAGATTCATCTCTCAAGACCGCAGGTGAAATCAAGGAGGAATACTGCTATGTCTGCCCAGATATCGTCAAGGAATTCTCTCGATTCGATCGGGATCCAACCCGTTTTGTGAAGCACTTAGTTACGCAACCCGGCGGTCGCAAAGTTTCGGTGGATGTTGGTTACGAACGATTCCTCGCACCGGAAATTTTCTTCAACCCCGAAATCTACTCTTCCGACTTCCTCACACCTCTTCCTACCGTGGTTGATGGTGTCATCCAATCCTCACCAATCGATGTACGAAGAGGATTGTATAAGAACATTGTACTATCTGGAGGCAGTACGCTATACAAAGATTTTGGAAGGCGATTACAGCGTGATATTAAGCATCTTGTTGATGCTAGGATTAGAGCAAGTGAAGCTAAGAGTGGTGGAGCGAAGAGTGGCGGTTTGGAAGTACAAGTCATCTCACACAAGAGGCAGCGACATGGACCCTGGTTTGGAGGAAGTCTGCTGGGCCAAACGCCCGAGTTCCGAAGTTACTGTCACACAAAGGTATGTTGTTTAACCGACCTTGATGCTGATGGTTGATGAGCTTGTATTGACTTTTGCTTAGGCGGAGTATGATGAGATAGGACCTAGTATCGTCCGAAGATTTGCACTTTTGGGTGGCCCAGGAGGCTCATAGTGAGCATGGGTAGCCGAGCTCATATTTTTGGATGGGGCCAGACATAAAGGGCGGGGCGAGGAAGACCAGCGACAGAAGTCAAATAAGCTCAGGTGTCAAAAGCTTTTAGATATGGTAGGGGCAAAAATCTTCATGTTTGCACGGCCATAGAAATGAATCCAATGATGATGAAGAATGTCAATTCATGAGCCACATTTTCCGCCAAAAAGGGCGACCTGAACCGAAGCGTACATACTTCTTATTGTTGTTTGGCCTCAGTGAACATTGAACCACTCAAGTGGGATACTATGTACTGGGCTGTGCCTGATATAGGGTATTTATCGAAGTAGTTGACGCTTTCTCCCATCCGTTGAGGTTTATATGAGCCAATGTGACCTTTTCGACTGGACTCATCTGAGCTTACTCGAGTATATCCCACCTATTCCCAAGTTTCAATTCTTTCCGCACAACCAACCCTTTCAAATTTGGCATAGGCAGCCACTTCCGATCACCCGTTATTAATCTCTTGGTATTCCAACTCCCCAACTTTGAGGCTTTCCCTTCAGCACTAGGGTAGCCGCACAAGAGTTTCAAAGCCTCGAGGCCCGTAGCTCCGTATGTACCTAGTACCTAGCTCCCATGTTCCCTCCTCCCTCCTTTTGTGTATTCTTGACTGGGATGTGATGTCCAGGTTCCTTGTAAATTCTAGGTTGCCTTCGGGTTAAAGGCAGGAGGATGAGAGAGGGAGAGAGGGACGAATTAGAATTCGAGGGGGAGATGGAGATGGGGATGGGGATGGGATTCGGATGGGTAGTGTACGTACCCCGCATGGAAAGTTGATGCTGGGTTGAGGGGGTTTGATGATTTGCGGGGAAGCGTAGTTTAGTTTTGGGGTTTGGGAGTCTACCCCTCATTTTGCTGTGGGTTGGTTTCCGTTTTCTTTTGAAGGTAAATTTTACATAGTTGTATAGGTATATTTTTTTAAGCATCGCGTATATCTGTATATACCCTTGTAGCCTTACCTAAGTTTAGGTACTATATTGATATTACCATGCCATACCACGATCTCGCCACCTCGCGAATTTTCTCGGGATTCAAGAATCAAGCCTCGTGGGCATGGTGTGATGTTGAAGTTGTCTCAGAAAAAAAACATTTTCCATCTCGCATTATCAAGTGCAGTACTATACTGCATAAAATCGGATTGCAGTATTCCTTATCACCCAATTATGGTGGTGGGAGTTTTGCACCTGCGGGGTCAACCATCGTCACGATAAAAGGAAACACGCCACTTTTTCATGTCACCCCACCAGGACACCTTTTGGAACCTACCTGATGTACCCAGACTTTGATGTTTTTTGTCTAGGCTCTCTCGCTTTAGTTTCCTTTTCTGCGGAATTCGGCCGTGGCCGTTCTAGGTAGGGAATTGGTTGTTTTGCTTTGGGTCCAGTAGACTCTCAGCCACGCGGGGTCGCTGGTGTTTTTCGGCTTTGAACTAAGAGTTACTCGGTGCAGCGGACGCTTGATACAGGTAGTGTCTGTGTGTCTGTCTTTAGATGGGGGATTTTGGTACTTTTTGCAAGGATGGCCACGTTGATTCTTCACTACTCGAGTAGGTAAGAGGATCCATGGATCCACGTACGTCTGGGTTAGGTCAGGTTGGAGGGGCTTTGTCTGGGGTGAGTATTGGATCGGCGTGATGGGGGGGGTCATTCAATGATGCTGCCGGCGCCGAAGAAAAGGTACGGGACGTGAATTTCAGAATGTGGCATGTTTCTCTCTCAGCATATATAAGAAGCTGTTTTCCTCTTCCCTTCTCGGGTTTTATTTTTCATTCCTCATTCCAGATCAATCAATTGACTCTACAGCTTCACATACCTTTTTTCATAAACAAAACAGTTTCAAGACCTTTACGAGTACTATCAGAATGTCAGCACCACAAATCCCAACAGAGCAATGGGCACAGGTTGTTGAGAAGACTGGAGGACGTGAGTTTGATCCTTTCTTCATGCCTTTGATTAATAGGCTTTTGAGTTCTAAAATCTAATCCTTCTCAGCTTGCGAATACAAGAAAATCCCAGTCCCAAAACCCGCATCCGACGAGGTTCTCATCAACATCAAGTTCTCCGGTGTCTGCCACACTGATCTCCATGCCATGAATGGGGATTGGCCTTTGGCCGTCAAGCTCCCATTAGTCGGAGGACACGAGGGAGCTGGTGTCGTCGTTGCACGCGGAGAATTGGTAGAGGATGTTGAGATTGGCGATTATGCTGGTGTCAAGGTATGCAATTCCCCTCAAACAAAAAATATCTTCCAAGTCCTTTCTAACTCACTATAAACAGTGGATCAACGGATCCTGTCTTTCCTGCGACATGTGCCAGCAAGCAGACGAACCACTCTGCGCAAAGGCTCTCCTTTCCGGTTACACAGTCGACGGTACCTTCCAACAATACTGTATCGCCAAGGCAGCACATATTGCACGAATCCCCAAGGAGTGTGATCTCGAAGCCATTGCACCAGTTCTCTGCGCAGGTATCACAGTTTACAAGGGATTGAAGGAGTCAGGAGCTCGACCAGGACAAACCGTCGCCATTGTCGGTGCTGGTGGTGGACTCGGATCTTTGGCCTGCCAATATGCAAAGGCTATGGGTTTGGATATCATTGCCATTGACGGTGGTGACGAGAAGAGAGAGATGACCAAGCAACTTGGTGCCGATCACTTTGTTGATTTCAGCACGAGCAAGAACTTGGTTTCTGATGTTAAGGCTGCTACTAGAGATGGTCTTGGACCACATGCAGTCATCTTGGTCGCTGTCAACGAGAAGCCATTCCAACAGGCTGCTGAATATGTAAGTTCTTCCCTCTCATATCGGAATTTTGAATTACGACTAACGGGAATCAGGTCCGACCAAGAGGAACAGTCGTCATGATCGGTCTCCCAGCCGGAGCCTACCTCCGCGCACCCGTCTTCGAGTCCGTCATCAAGATGATCACCATCAAGGGATCCTACGTCGGTAACAGACGCGATTCCGCCGAGGCCATCGAGTTCTTCCGTCGTGGTCTCATCAAGGCACCATTCAAGACCGTTGGTCTATCCGAGCTGAACAATGTCTACGAGAGGATGCACGAGGGCGCGATCGCGGGACGTTTCGTTGTCGATACCTCCAGATAAACGAATCCACAATTCTTCTTCATCATCGAAAGGAAAAATACATTTACATAATTGGGGATGGGGGAATGGGAAAGGAGTTTTTGATATGGGGAGCGGGGGTTTTCTTGGGTAATCTTTTGGGGATTAAGGTTTGGATGGGGAATTTTGTATATAGTTTTATGAAATGAATAGGAGGACTTTGATAACACCTTGTGTCTCTATTGAATGTTCCGTGGGATTTCGCTTTTGTTTTTGCTTCGCATCCTAAGTATACACTCAAGTTCATCCTTCCCTCGTCAGTAGATCCTGAAAAGGAATCCGATGAGATTGACTCCCTCCTCGTCTTCACCCGTCGTCGTGATGAAAAGGGGGGGAACTGAAAGTCCTAAGCGAGACTTATAATTATGTAAACTTCACTACACTTCGTGTATCCACTCTTCAAGCCCTCATAAACAAAAAGGTAAAGAAACAGCCAGTCACGTCTCTAAATCATACCCCATTCAATACCTCCTCCACTCCTCCACCCCTTCCGCTTCCTCACTTCCCCATCCATTCCATTCAGTCCACCAGTCATTAGCCATCCAGCTTATCCAATGTAACACGTACAAGTTCTAAAATTAGAAATGTATATGTGTTTATTTGTTTTTTCTCAGCTCGAACCGGTCTAAAACTTTTTGTTGCATGTCGCGAGGACACCTAGTGTTGTACAAAGCAAAGTTGTTTATGCTGGTGGTTGTGGTTGTTGTGCGTATGCTACTCGTGGTGGTGGTGGTGGCTGGGCGGTTCTGGATGGTTTAAGGTTATGTGGTTTGTGATATAGGGATGGGGCGGAGGGTACTTCCGTCCAGTTGTGGGACTGGTTGGAAGGGGGGACTGGGGTGTGCGTTTGCGTTTGTGTTTGTGTTGCATTGGTGACGTTTTTGGGGGGGGTAATATATTTTTTCATTTGGGAGGGATGTTGTGGAACCTTGGTAGAGCGTGGTTGTGGAATAGGTAGTAGTATTTTTTCTCAAGTATGGAGGCCGCAGCTAGGTTCAAAGTCTTTACATTATTCTTTGCTAAAGGTACGAGTAACCTTAAAAGAGGAATCACAAGTGAAGAGATACCCGACATGGATAATGCTCTACCGGCTGAGCAGAACCTTCCTCAATCATATAAGCCCTCTCCCCTCTATACCTTCCACCCTTCCCTGGATTGCACAGATCCCACTCATCATAGGCGGGCTTGAATCCAAATTCCCTCACAATGACAGCCAACACGACCCTCAACTCCATCATCACCAAGCCCTGCGCCATGCAATTCCTCCCTCCGTGTTCGAAAGGCCGCCATGCCCCTTTGAGCGGATACAATTCATGACCTGGTTCCACGAGCCACCGCTCAGGAAGGAATTCTTCGGGACGTACCCAGTATTTTGGGGAATGGTGGATGGGGACGTGGGGGATCCAGATCATGGCTTCTTCCGTGGGACATATTTGTCCAAGATCATTAACCAAAAACTCGTTCGCGGCTCCTTGGCGGCTCGTCCCAGCTGGTAGGAAGAGGCGGAGAGTTTCCTTGATGACTGCAGTGGTGTAGGGGAGGTTATTGGTGAGGTCCGGTTGGGATGCGACGAACGCTGGTACAGAGTCTATCTCTTTCCCAAAAACCCGTTCATGTTCGGCACGTATCTTGGCAAGACAATCTGGATTTTGGGAGAGATTGTGAAGAACGTATGTCAGCGTACTACTCGTGGAATCGTGGCCGACAAAGACAAACAATCGAATTTGTCGAATTGCAAAAGCCCGTAATTCGGCTTCGAGATTTTCCGGTCTCACTTTGACGTCTTCTGGTAGATAGGCTTGGAGGATTAGGTCTATGACTGCTCGTTTTCATGTATTGTTGACGTCGGTTTTGTATTCGTTGTATCTTCTGTCAAGTTCTGCTCCGATGTATCGGTCCATTTGTCGTCCGTTGGACCAATGTATGTACCAACGAGCGAAGTTTAGGAATCAAAATGGATTCACTTCGGCGTTTGGTTGGTGCCATCTTATTTGACTCAACATGCAATCGGCCAGGGTGTTGTAACCCTTTTGTGCCCCTAGGTCGGCGTTGCTATCTTGTTGTCAACCTCGACTGTACTTTTGAATTAGTATTATACTTACAGTATTGTCTAGCCCATTAAATCCATGGTGAAGCGTAGAGTTATCGTATCCAAATCAAACATCTTCCCCTTCCTAGCCAGCTCTCGAAGTGTGTCGCGATACACAAGTGTCTCCTTCACCATACTCGGGACAAGAGAGAGGAAATGTTCAGTATTGAATCCCTTATTAAAAGCAGCTCGCCACGGTCTCCATTCCGGTTCGCGCATGTCGATTAAATTTTGTCCACCTGTGATAGGTTTGAAGAATCTCGGGAGTAGATTTGGTCGATTCAAAGCGAGTTTTTGGTTCGTTTGCGCGGCGGTGATGGCTGCACTCGGTGATACGACTGCTAAGAACAAACCGCTCATTGGCCAGGCATCAAGGTAAAATGTGCCCTCTTTTTGAAAGTTCTCCAGGTACATCTCGTTGATCATGTACCAGTAATGTGCACTGGGTGGCAGTTTCTCGCTTGCATTTTTGAGGGTCAGTAGATGTCCGAAGAGAAAATTATGACCTGGAGCTACGGGCTACGAAATTATGAGCACATCATAATACGAGATTATCGGAGGGAGATTCTTACTAGACCTTGTCTCTTCAGTCGGATAACTAGCATTCGTGCATGGTATAACTTCGTGAAGAAGTACCCCAACAGAGTCGCACTTGCTAATGCGAGAGCAGTGAGAATTGGTTTGCCGCCATAGAAACCCATGTTATTGATTGCCTTCGTATTTTGTACAAAGAGGGGTTTAGCTATTCGAAATAGTGCTGGAGGGAAAACAGTAAGAAGAGAGGCGAAGTAACTGTTGACTTGAGGGAGAATTAAGTTGACCTTGTCAAGAAGTCGTTGCTTGAGTTGGAACTGCTGGCTTATTGGTAAGGCTCGTGGTGTAATTTCTGGAATTCACCTGGTTAGCTTTGTTGTTGTCTTGATTGGTTGTCTGAGGTTGTTTGCTATTGTTGGTTACACCCAGTCCCACCGGGCCGCCGGCTTTCTAGCCCTTCCGTGCTCTGCCTCCAACCTCTGTATTCTATTTCCCTGATAGATTAAACAAGAAAAAAAGGCGTGGTGGGTGAATAAGCTGCTTCTCCTGTTTGTAGACGTAAGTTGTATGTGTTTCATATTGTACCACGGTACCATCCCCTCCCGTGTTCCGTAAACCGTGAGGTCTCGTGAAAGTTAAAAATAACACAAGCAGCTAAGGGATGGTGAAGAGAGATAGATACACCAGCTAGTTCTCTCGCATCCGCATTCGAAATGGAAAGTTCCCAGTAGGAGTTTGAGTCCCCAGCCTATTAAACGTGTCATTCGAGGGGATATGCTTCTTTCCCTCAGTAGGTTAATTCCAAGTCGAAGTTTTGCATGATGATGGCACAAAACGCGATAGGATCCCCAGCGGGCAAAGAGTCAGCCAGGGTAGGTTCTCTCACTCAAACAATATGGAATAAATGAGTCTGCAGTTCACTCTCCTTATATCTGGGAGAGCCCAAGTGAAGAGACCTTCAAATGCCCCTTGCCTGTTGTGGGTTTCGAGATCGGTACTAATATCGGCATCACCGGAAGCTTTCAGGGCCGGATTCTCGGCTTCTTTGGTAGCAGCAATTGGAGAAACGAGAGACGTATTTACCATCACGTGTGTTCCATAGGCGGCCTTCGGGGATCAGCCAACCCGGCACTCCCTTTACCAGGTTATGGACATATAGCAAGAAGTTGATAAAGTTCTGGGTGAACTTGGGGTTGACCTTCTCGAGAATCGGCCCTGCCAATATCTCGCTTAGCGAGGGCGGTACCCAAAAGTTCATGATGCTCGACGACTCCCACGCCGAATATAAGAAAAGGAGCTCGACCACCACTTGTACAGTCGCTAGAAGCCATCGCCACTTAACAGTTTAATGAGCCCTTCTTAGGTGTGGAAATCAGTCCGATTGTGAGGTGGTACACTGTTGCCTAGAAGGGGCGTCTACTAAATCCCCAAAGTTTCTACGTTATAACCATAGACTACTTTCAGCGTCATATTTATTACCCGAACTTGACAGAATGTTTGGATTCCTGGTGATGTGATGCTCGTCTTATACTTTCGAGTGCCTTCGATGTTCTCAGGGCCATGCACAACATAAAACCTTGCTACCCACGAGTTGAATGCAGTATGCTATGCGAGTTCCTATTACACCCCTTAAAGGTTCTAAGACGTAGAGTTTGCCCATGGCTCTATTGATTTTAACCACGTCGGTTCTCCTTACCCAACTCTCAGAAAGAATTTATTCCCAAACCAATGGCATTTCCGACGTATCGCACCATCAAGGTCAAGTTCGAAAACTTTTTGGTGGTGTTTATCTAGGTGATTGTTTTTTGAAAAGGAATCCATGTTGAAAATATCTATACTGTACATAAATGGAACTACAAAAAGCACTATGAAGAGAAACGCCTGGAGCACCTGTGGGGTCCTGATAAAAAATATACCGAGGAGGATGGCGGTCTTAACGGAAACTAGAGGAGAAGAGAAGAGAAGTTCTGTGAAGTGTTAAGACGATGTCTGAACCTTGTGTAGAATGGTCATCAGCTTCTGGGTGGTGTGCAACAACTTTTGGTAGAAGTGTTCCGGAACATGGTGATGAGGTTAACGCAAATTGAAAGCAAGATTTCTAGAGAAATAAGGTCGACATATAACTTTTCACGCAACACGGTTATATCACTAGAACTCGGCTCAACCTACTCCTTTTAGACATGATCAATGGATTATCTACTCCAACTACTTAATACTCAAGTTCTCGATGAGAATACAGCTTTGCCTTATAGTAGCGATGACTAAAACCTCGTTTGACAGAAGCGAACTCGCTGTGCAATACAAGATTCGCTTCCTCACCACAGGGTGTTACGAATCTGTGTCAGGTCAGGTTCCCTCCTGCCAAAACTCCTTGCATCTATACCCACAGACAACCCAAAGGGACTGCTTCGTTAAAGATTCGCCAACCAATAGGACTTAATCATCCTACCACCCCTCATCCACTTCACTCTAAAGACATTAAAAATTCTTCACTCCCTTACCGAAGTCCTCACCCTCGAATTTTGAAAAATTCTTCAACATATCAATCTTACTAGCGTAAAACTAATGAGGCCGCGCCTTCGTAGACCTTCTCGGATTATTTACAATTATTATAGTAGTACTTAGAATAAGACTTTACAAGGGCTAATATGTATTGAGTGCCACCGTTTGGTGAGGAACAGTGCACGGCCTGGCACTCAATACATATTGGCCCTTGTAAAGGTAGAAACTTCGAAGTCATCTATCCACGAGCAATAATATCTCCTGTGCTCTAGCCTTTAGTGAAAAAGCACCCAGCAGTTGTCTCGCCTGGGGATATACCTTTACTCACCTGCTTCCGGGGAACCACTTAGTATTGTTTAAATAAGTTCGAAAACTCGAAAGAAGGAAAGTTCGAGATAGCCCTAACGGAAAAGTCTAGAAAAACTCACCACCCGTAGCCCACCCCAAAAATAAATCGTAGCTCTCCACTCATGTGCAAGCCTCTCCGCCTATTCATATTGATCTTGCTTACCGCCGTCTCAATGAGTACGGCTTCAACACTCCTACTAAATACCAAACGACAGTGGGCAATTATCCTTTGATTTGTTACAGGCAATCTCCCCGAGTGTTTGGGATGTATCGTTGGTCGAGAATGGATATCCTAAGGGATTTTGAGGGTTCGTTGAAATGTGGGGAAATGGTTCTTGTACTAGGAAAATCAGGCAGTGGGTGCACAACATTGTTGAAAACATTAGCGGGACAAACTCATGGAGTTTTCGTTGATCTGGAATCACTTTTAAGCTGTCGAGGTGTGTTGTAACCACTGTTTGATCTGTTATTTTTCTAAGGTGTCAATAGGATTCTCGAACAATACTATACACATGGAATTTCGTGGCGAATGCAATTACCAGCCTAGTTCAGATATGAATTTTCCTTATATAACAGTTGCACAGACTTTGTGTATTCCAGCACTGCCGAGGGCTCCCACAAAAGACATTCTTTCCAATCGCAAAAATGATGTTTAAATAGCAATCGATTCTGCAGCTTCGGGCATTGGTCTATTGAACGTACTGTATACAAAAGTTTGCAACTGTTCTATGTTTGGAATCAGCCGTGGAGAGCGACAAAGAGTCCGTCTCACTGAAGTCCACTTATGTGGCACTTGTCTTCAATCCTGGGATAACAGCACTCGAGGCCCAGATAGTGCCAATTCCCTCAATTTCATTCGACTTCTCTAAACATTATGCAAAGGCACTCAACTTACACACGTCGTTTCGATATATTAGGTTTCACAGGATGTCTACGAACTCTCCGACAAGGTAATCCTCCTACACCTTCGCACCTTTACTTATAAACCTAGTCGAATCAAGATTTTCACGAAGTGCGGATGAATTTGTTGCGTTCTCTAAGAGCGGATCTTATGGAGAAAATCAATCAATACAATGCCGTCGAGTTATAGGAAAAAGAAAGCTACGCATAGCAGGGGTACTAAGTCTCCGATCCTCATATGCCATTACAAGTTTGGTTGTGCCATGTACCTGGGTTTTCAAGACGGATTAACCACTTAACCCCGTCACTCTTGGCCATTGCTGGAAACGCCATTTTGTCCATAATTCTCGGGAGCATATTTTACAATATGTAAATTTGAGAGACCAGAGGAAAAGAACTATCAGTATAAACTCTATTCTTCCTCAGCAGAAGCGGTATCATCGATGTTCTGCGATATCCCCAATAAACTTCTCCTCACGACGTTCCTAACATACTAATTTATCTCGCGAGGAACCCTAGGGGTATTTTTCACGTTTTATCTCTTTTTATTTATCAGTCTTTTGACTGGATCTATGCTCTTCCGTACCATCAGAGGGCTTTCAAAGACCTTGACGTCCTCAACAGCTCCAGGTGCAGGTTTTATCTTAATGCTGGTTATTTTTATTGGATTTATACTTCCTATTCCCAACATAACTATTTACCTACCATGGATTAGTTACATAGACCCTATTGCTGACCTATTCAAAGGCTTAATGATAAACGAATTTCCAGAACGTAAGGTTTACTGCTTATATTTTATCCTACAAGGTCCCGGCTACGGAAGCATTGATATTTTAGGGTCAAACTATGCCACTATCGAAGCAAACACTTGCTCCAAATCTGTGAATGGCGATAAATTGCTTGAGGAAAGTTTTGGATACCGCGTTAGAAAGCTCTTGCAGAACCTACGCATCATTCTTAGCATCATATCGCGCCTCTGCGGTCCATATTTGCTTGCTACGGAACACATCTCGGCACGGTGGCTCAAGGGAGAAATTTTTCTCTTTCGTGGCCGTCAATTGCTACTGTAGAACTCTAAAGCTGAAGAGGAATACTAAGAGATATCAGAACCACTCTTTGCCGAAACGCATGTCAATACGGAGAAGGGCAGAGAGGATGGAACTTCCTCGAACACAGCAAGTGCTGTGTATTTTTAGGATAATATTTCTTACAGTATGCATATGTAAAAAAGGGAAAAGCAGATTCTTGCTTGTGTCGAAGAATGGATCAAACCAGGAAGGCTGACAGCTCTCATGGGAGCTTCAGGGGCAGGTAAAACGACACTGCTCAGCGTTCTTCCTAACTGAACTACGACCTGGATAGTTTGGGAAGAAACCTTTACAGGTTCAAAATTTCAAAATTGACTCTTTAGCTCAAAAAGTGGTCAAAAAGTGGGTTGTACATCAACTGTTCGGGAAGCTTTGACTTTCAATGCTAGATGGCGGCAACCAAAATTCTACTCAGAGGATGACAAACTAGATTAGGTTGATTACTTGATTTATACATTAAATATGTCAGCCTTTGAGGAAGCAATTGTGGGGTTCCTGGGGAGGGAATAAATGTTGAACAGCGCAAAAGATTTACTATTGGAGTGGAACCTGCAGCTAGGCCAGAACTTCTACTCTTCTTAGTCAAGTCATACTATTTGTCATATTTTGCAAAATCTCCACTGACTCTTTTTTATTTGTTAGACAAGCCTACTTTCGGTCTCTATAGAAATACCGCTTGGTCGATTTGCACACTTCTGAAAAACATGCAGTTGAGGGCCAAGTTACACTTTGCACTATTCATCAAACGTCTGGTACCGTTTCAAATGTTTGACAGAGTACTTTTTCTTCACGAGGGAAAATCCGTTTATTTTGGCAAGCTCGGGCCTGGGTCCCAAACATTAATCAACTATTTCGAAGTTACCTAAAGGAGATTGAAAGTGTGGTGTGGATGACAATCCTGCAGAACGATTACTTGAAACTATTGAAATTATAGATGTTTCCTGGGTCGAAAAGTGGGCAAATTCCAATGAAAGGAGATAGGTTAAGAATGAAATAAAGTTAATGAAGCATGGTTTCTACTGCTAAACCGTAGGGAGATTCATCCGCTAAGTTTTCAACAACCTTTTGTTTTCAACTCTATACGGTCAACCTACCTTGAGGAATTGCGGCCGTGACTGGCGGACCTCGTCATACATATATTCCAAGATATTCCTCACACTAGGGTCTATATGTAACTCTGTATTCTCCTCAAAAGTCACATGCTAACTCCAACTCAGGGTATTGTTAATGGATTCTCATTTTATCATTCTCCGAACACCATCCAGGAGGTACGCAAAGAAATGCCCTTGCAACAGAGTAACCGGACAAGCGGTCAGCTCTAATGTTCCTTCTGATCTAGTCATTTCTATTTTTCCTTCTATGTTCTCGCACATACTTGGAACTATTATACCGGACGTGGCGACAGGAAGTAATGTACCAGAATTTAGCCTTAGTCTCTCTTTTATATTTTATAGGTAAGTTAAGTATAAAAGATCTTTAATGCCTTACTCTAAATTATAAAAAGTAATTATTGTTAACCATTAATCTCTCTTTAGAGTTCTGGTCCCCTCAGAACCTCTCCCTGGTTCCAAGATTTTGTACTTCTTGGGTGTGGTAGTGCAAACCTGCGAGCACCGACGGTCTCGTCTCTTTACAAGACTAGATGAGTATGTTTTGGGCTAGGGTCGTTTTCGTAACAAAGGCAACGACAGCAACAAAGCAGAATCGATTACCTTCGTCTATTACTGGGAATTTGACAAAATAATTTTATCGAAACGTACAAATTCATTTAAGAATGTGCATGACGGATAAACGTTTATTTGTATTCAGACCTAAGTAATGTCTGCAAGCTGTGGGAAAGCTCTTATTAAGACAGCTTCGCGAGTGCGGATTGCCTGTTCTTTGATTCCATGTGAGCCCAGGAATCCAGCTGCTGAGCCCCATGCCCCAAATGCACCGATGCCACCTGTGGCCGCACCAAGCACAACCATCGCTATTCCGCAACCAGCATTTCTAGCCACTAAAAATCCCCAGATTGAATCTTCGACTCTTTGTAATAGACTTCGAATAGTTATTCTCGCGCTCAAAAGTGTGTCTTGCTGAATAATCAGGTACGAAAGGCGGGCAGCGAACTGTTGACTATTCCACAAGATAATATAGTAGGTTTCCCAAAGGCCATTGAGTTGGTTTCCTTGTCGCATCTCGTCAGTTGCTACTAGATCAACTAAATTGAATAAAACATTCTACTCACTCAAGTCCTCCACGTCATCATTGGAACAAGAAGTCTTTCCAATCTGTTGTATTGCTTCTATACTCTCCACTTTTTCCATCATGTTGGATGGAGTTCGAAGCAGAGGTTCTTGCGGGCAGTCGAAGTAGTCTGCGTGAAGAAGTTGGGCCCTACTTGGGGGTAACTCTCCGTCGTCAACAATGCAAATCATCCAATATCGCAATATATGCACATCGTTCTCGAGCACTGGCCATGGGCCATTTTGTCTTCGGCGCATCATGGGAGTGCCACAGAATAGACTGCTTAGCTTACCACCCTGTGATTGAAATGGGATTGAAACGAGAAAGACTCGGCGGAGACCTGTGGTCGTATTGTTAATGTCAGTTTACTTTAGATTGGAGTTTGAGCGTTCTCACGTGGGGTTGCCACTTCTTCTATCTCTTCCATCTCCTCCTTTTCCATCTCCTCCTCTTCCATCTCCTCCTCTTCCACCTCCTCCTCTTCCACAACCTCCTCTTGCATCACTTCCTCTTCCTCCTCTCTCCTTCTATTGCCGTGAGATCTCGATCTGACAAATGATATCTGCCCACCTTCCGCAACAAGAACGCTGCCATGATAAGAGAATTCGAGAGGGCCGATTTGGGCAGTGCGATGCACGTTACAGACCCTTCCAGAAGATGTTGACATGGTTCTTATAGCAGGCCAGGCGGTATAAAAGAACGCCTATTTGAAGTTATCTTGACTAGAGAGCGTAGGTATTCGATTTGTATGTAAGGGTAAAAGAAGACATCGGCGTGGGGCAGGAGGCCATATATCATCTATTCTATATGATCTCGATGCCGCGTTATCGGTACTCATCTGATGAGCCAGATTATCAAAGATAATTGGTAGGGCTTTCCGCAGAAATCATGCAGGCCAACATGCTTTTGCATGCCGCATGTGACAACCGTGAACAAATAGGAGTTTTCGTACTAAAGAGCAGGGCGTAACTCAATTGCTGCTTTGGGCGTCGTGCTTCAGAATCGTCGGAATGAGTCTTTTCGGTGAACTTCATCCAGAAAACATCTTGCTCCCTCCCTCTAATGGGGTTGGTGTGCACATTTCGGCTGTTCTCGAAGAACCGACCTTTCGTAATAGAGAATTACCGCTGTAAACAGCAATTTGAGAATAAATTAAAGTGTAAATTGTTCCTGACGAGAATGATAGGGCAATTGTACGGCTGTGGGGATCTGGTATGTGTGCTCTCTGTGTGAGAGGCAACAAGCTGGCTGGCTCTTGCCTGTTCCTCATACCCAATACAGGAGACGACGGTTTGAATTCAAATTTTGCGATTTTCAAATAACATAAGATTAAAGGCTTCAGTCTGTAAGGAAACTGTCGACCAACAACTTTTCCCAATCAATCGGAATAACGATCATCATTATTAATTCACAATCTTTAAATCTCTTTCTCTTTCAATTGCCCTTAATATAGTGTTAAACGATGTAGATGTACTACTCTAGCAACCCCTCATAACTGCTCTACATTATAGGTCTTTAGTCGTAGGAAACATCTCTCAAGCGAAGTGACGCTTTACCCTATCATTATTCAGCTGCGGGTACAAAGGAAGCCCTGTGATTAGCTTATATAAATTGAGCCACAGGCGAAAATAACATCGGCAGGTTCAAAAGCTGCCTTGTCAGGGACTCGTCGATATCTCAGTGGCTGTATGACCGGACTATGTGAAGGGGCTTTGTAATTATGAAAGCTCGCAAAATCACGAATTTTAATACCGTAGTTCTTGTTTACTAGAAAGTTTTCAAGCTTACTATTGCAATAGGAATATGGTGGTGTAGACTGAAACACTCAGCTATTTGTGAGACTTGTAATGCTACGCAAGTTCGGGGGTGGGACTTGAACAAGCGAGCCAGATCCCCTTTCTTCATCCACTCCCAGGATCTCATTAAACGGCTTTTCCGCCTTTTCCTGGCCTACCAGATAAACACCACTTGAGGTTGCAGCTCCAATTATACTACAGAGATCTAACCATTACCTATCTATGATGCTATTACGAATACTAAGGACCCTACATCGATGTTTCTATGTCACCTTCCTACCACCTTTGACACGATGCTCCATCGGTGCTTTTAAAGGTTTTATGAACCACTTCTCTTGAGTAATTGGTTGGGTCTAGCTAAAGGCAAGCCTATCACTAACCTAGAGTAATCATTTGGCCTTCAGACTACGCAAGTATGTCATATGCAGCCTATCAAACTATTCTTACATTAGTGTTAATAGAGTTTACGAGTTGTAGATGGAGTTAGAGATGCTGTTGTTGATTTTTGGAATTCAAAGCTAACTTGTGGTGGACAAGATAACTGGCAGTAAATACCCGGCTGGGCCACAAATTAACAACTTCTCTCGTCTTTTGAGCCTCCTACAACTGATAAGCTACCCCTAAAACATGTAACATTCGATCTTGTCCGGCTGTTTACATATATCTAGTAAGATTTCTCGTCGCTTACGAATTAGTTTATTCGTGGTTGACTCAACTCCCGCGGCTTACTCGTGGCTTGCTCCATGCCCATATACAAGTTCGTGACTTAGTAAATTTAGAGAAAGAACCAACAACCGCACGATGATTGATATGAATGTTCGTGAGATGTGATTCAATTTTCAAGTGAAAGTTGTGGAAAGAGGCTATCTTATTTATTCTATCGCTCCATCATCAAACTCATTGCAAGTCAATTCTCGGCCTGCACGGAAGTCTAAGAATTGAAACCAAATACAAGGGACGATCCAATTTTACGATATGTATATATCTTACCATCAAACCCTCTTTCTTCAAAGACCGAAATCTAGAGGACGGTCTGCAGGCAAGCAGACCTACCCTGTAAGAGGTAGATCTGTTGTTTCCTATAGGATGTTCGTTTACCTCGAAAATCGTAAGAAACCAATAAAGGGAGATTAACGAGGAGATAATATATCCATATCACAAAGGATATCATGTTGAGGGCAAACTGTTGGGACCGGTTAGTAGGGACGTCCCTCCCAAAGCAAAGGTACGTGTATAGCAAAAGCCACACTTCATGCAAGTGCATGGCTGCTTCGGGAAGAACTCCCATGGAATCATTTCACAGTAAACCAAGCGTGCAAGCACGGGAGGATGTGAAATGGCCATACATTTTTGTTGTCATTCCTATGTCTAGCACAATGCGCCGGAACGCCTTGCCATCATCCGTGTGCCAGGTATCATATCGAACATTCCAATCCAACCATTTATGCCTTGGCCTTGAGCTTCTCCTTGATCTCTCTGCCAGTCTTGATGCGCTCTAGTATGTTCTCACGGTCCTTGTCGAGCTTTAGCTTGGTGATGACGACCTTTGATGGGTGGATGCCTATTGGGACGGCTTGACCGGAGGACTTGTCCTTGACGACACGCTCGATGTGGACGATGTACTTGAGACGGTAGACGGAAGTGATCTTTCCCTCACGTCCCTTGTTGGAACCTCGAACAACGAGAACCTCATCGTCCTTTCGGATTGGGATGGAGCGGACCTAGAAATTTTGTTAGAAAGGTCGTCTTTGCGATTCGCCGAGAATGCGTACGTTGTACTTCTCACGGAGCTCCTTGCTGAGAGGGGCACTCATGATTGTGCGTCTGACGCTGGATGGCGCATCGTAATGAGCCTTACGAGACTTTCTCCGGGAGGAGTGGAGGGCTTCAACGGCAATTAGCTTTGCGCTTCGAATTGAGTCGCAGAAGGGACTCGACAGATGCGATGGAGAGGTAGATATTGCGAATACATACCACTGTTGATCTTGGTCATCTTGACGGTTGTTGGATGAACGTGAAGATGGTTGTCGATTTTGTCGTTTTGGCGTTGATTCGAAGCAAAATATCGTGGAAGACTTCTTGAAAATTAGCTTCGTGGGCTTGGCAATTTTCGCGCTAACAATGGAAGCGGGGTCACATGTTTCGTCACGTGGGGCCGGCAAATGCTTTGTTGACCTCGCCGCAATTGTTTGAGTGTACATCAAGCTCGAGAGGTCAAGATTGAGGGTCGAGAGAAAAAGAGCATCTGCATTCAACACCAGGGCACAGGAGGAAGTCGACGAGGTCGCTGCTGCCCTGCTTGCCACTTGCACTTTGCGATCATGTCGGAAAGGAAGGCACGACTCTGACCACACCTCTCGTTTCTGAGGTCGCCATTTTGCGCACATTTTGCAGCCATGAAGCTTCAGAAACTTGGATCATCTTGAAACAATTGTTTTTCTTTCTTTTTCAATTCGGTTGCATAATTACCAGCCTCGTTTACTCTTCGTTGGCTCAGCTTTGGAGGAATTGATGCTCGAGATTCTGTATCAAATTTCACGTTGTCAATTAATCCTCAAAATTATATTTCCTTGCCTGCTAGAATACTGATTGGTTTGAGTTCGCGGGTAGCACAACATCATGGAGCAATGATACCTTGAGACCGAATTGATGAAGCACCAAGAGACATCATCCTGCTGTGAAATGATACGGCTCGCACAGCAGGTTGCAGCTCAGTGGTGGCAACCACCTGGTCTTCCAAGATGCAGGAATTGACACTTCATGTGTCGCGCAAAATGATCATTGTACCTTCAATCTTGAGTTCTGGTGGGATCAATTTGCCCGACTCCTGTTGTGGAATCTTTGGGTCTCCAGAAATCCCTCAGTATGGCCACCACGTCCGAATATTTGCTTCATCGTCTTTCTTTGGGGCATACTAATTTCTGACAGGACCGGGCCGGCCCTTGCTATTCTTAAGAATAATAATTGCCCAGCTGCCGTTCTTCTTAACTCCTCTTACATTTAGAAGCCAGTCGTTTTAACATGTATATGAGCGTGTTAAGCGTGAACATCTTCACAATTGATCGAAACTCTTCACTTGGTAACCGCACCAGTCTGCTCTTCTCTTATAGTGCAAGGCAGCAACACCCGCCACGATTTTAGATTCGCTGTGTAGCCTTTCTCAGAAATTGTCGCCCCTTTCATTGCCGAGGATCTTGCTTTCCGCTACCCTGTATTCCATTTTCGGCAGCTGGAGATATGAGAGGCCTTAAGCACTTCTATGGTATGTACACATCTTCTGCAACTCCGCTGAATAGATCTCACTTTCATACTTCAACGAATACAGGTCAAGGATATTTGTTGGGATGGGACTTCCGTGGCAAGCATAACTTTGGGGGAACATGTCGGTATGAAGTTTTCTGAAGAACGCTGATGCATAGTGAGCGGTAATCCCATTTGGTCAAGTCAGACGACAGATATGATTCCTTGTTGTGCCTTCAATTGGCCTACAATGATTGTTTAGTAGTAAGTACTACAACTTTGCGCATCTCTTTTACAATCCTCATAGCAAATCGGACATTATTAAAATTGATCTCCTGAGGTCTGTAGTCAAGATCTCCTCAACCGTCTCCTTTAGGCCATGCACTCAACATAAAACCTTTCTCTCTCAAATCCCGCAATATCCATTCACACAACTCGCTGGCCATAAAAGAATTCTTTTCCACATCCTGCGTCTCAAAAAGCCCCAAGAAAACGAACAAGACAGCTAAACATTCTCCCTTCCCACCTACTACAACAATGGCTTCTCTTGACACCGCCTCTCTTTCAAGTCACAACCCTCCAGCGCTCCGCCTCCGCCGTCTCCAAAGTCATGATTTGGAAATCGGAGTCAATGCTGCTGTTCAACGTCACATCAATCGAAATGTAGTCTTGCCCCCGTTAGTCTCACAGCGAACACTAGACTTTGAGCAAGGAAGACCAAGATGGTTCAGGGAAATGGCTGCCGAGGCTCTTGGTGTTTTTCTTTTCGTGTAACTACTTCTCACTCTATCTACCCACTGCTCAAGTGCTAATGAAGAACTAGTTACCCAGCAATTGCATCACAGGCCTCGTTCTTCACACATAACTCTGACCCGGCTTTCGGTTCCATATTTCAGATCGGCTGGGCATATGCTATGGGAATTGCCTTTGCGATTATTGTTTGCGGACCTACTTCTGGTGGACATTTCAATCCGGCAATCACTTTGTGTCTTGCGATATGGCAAGGGTAATATACCCATGTTATTTTTTGGTTTCTTTTCTTTTTCTGACGTTGCTCTCAGGTTTCCGTGGCCCAAGGTTCCAAGATATATATTTGCACAAATTGTCGGAGCCTTGTTAGCTGCTCTGATCCTTGTTGGCCAATATCGTCGACAGATGGAAGCACTTGCCACTGAATTCCGAGCGAAGGGCCTATCCCCGAATTCATTGGGCGGCCCCGGGAGTATACTTTGCAGCTTTGCATCGCCGGACGAGACCAATTATGGATATTTAATGTTCAATGAATTCTTTGTGGATAGTTTCATAGGGTAAGAAAATTCCCATTTCCCCTCAAGAAATTTAGTCTGACATATTTCAGTCTTGTCGTCTGGTCAGTTTTGGATCCCGCGAATCCATTCGTTACCCCAGCTTCAGTGCCCTTTATCATTGGAATGGTCTACGCCGCCATGGGATGGGGGTTTGCAAACATCACCATTTCGACAAATTTGGCAAGAGATCTCGGTACACGTATCGTGGCAGCACTATTCTTTGGCCGGGGTGCTTTCAATGGCTACTCCCCAATTGCGATATTCGTCAACGTCCCGGCGACGATATTTGCTACGGCGATATATGAGATATTACTACGAGATAGTTTTGTCGTGTAAGTTTGTTGCTTCTTTCTTCTGGTCTTTGGATCATGGTACTAATTACATCATGTGCTACAGAATTGCGAAAGGCCACAATCATCACGAGGGAGGAGAAGAGGGTTTGATTCGACACATGGAGAAGACTGGTACTATTTCTTCGCGTAGAGCAAGCAGCATCGTTAGGCTTGATAAGTTCCCCTGCGATGTTAGTCGTAGGAGCGTCGATATTTCTCCCGTTTGACGTGATATGTTTGGTAGCCCTCCGTTCGAATCTACGGTGTTCTAGTGGTCATTGGATTTACTTTTCGGTTTTGAGGTCATTCATTGAGAGCATTAAGTTTGGGCTCAAGACCACTTTTCGGACGGCGAAGACACGTGAACCTTCGCCATATGATGTTAGTTACTCTTCTTCCCAAGTGTCTCCGTAGAATAATAGGAAGTTTGGTAATTGCTATTCAGCATCCTTTATCCTCCTGTATGAGTTTGTCTCATATTTCCGTGGCTATAGTTCGAAGGCTTTGGAGGAATAGGGAATTTTCCAGACTTTCTTGAAAGTTGTTTCATCGAGTGGATCATTCGTGATCCAGCTGGTTGATCCGCGCAAACTCGCCTGCTGGAAATCCTTACCTAGTATAAGAAAGACATAAACCCGGCAGACTTAGAGATTGAAATATAATACGCAGTCTCTCCTCCGCCTGCTCCCTCAGACTCCGCACTTCAATCCAAGAAAATGACCGAAGAAACGAAATCTCACAAAAGCTTTGGACCAGAAACATGTAACCTCGATTTGAGCAACCAACTACCACCGGGAACAAAACGGAAGCGGACGTCAATCCCCAAAGCAACCAGCTCAGACGAAGACTCCACCATCGAGAACAAGAAGAAAGCCGGAAACCGTTCGAGCAAGGAACGTAAAACGAAAACCCCCTCACCACAGTACAGCACGAATACAAACCTTTCGAGCTACTATACCGAAGACGGAATTCTTGTAGGCTGGCACAGAGATGACCCAGGTCCCAGCGGGCTACGAATTGAAGCTGTGATGGACGTTACGGGTCTCGATGTCACGTTCTTGGTTGCAATGAAGCCTAACGCAGTCCCGCCCGGTTATCGTGACGAGATTCATAGACATCTGCTTGGGCAGCTCACTGAGAATGAAGATGGAATTGTGGATCCAAGATACGTAGTGTTGGATCCTGGGTTATTCTTCCAATTTCGTGCTGAGTACTTGGAGGGTCTTGATAGTGAGGAGAAAAAGAAATTAGTTCTTCCACTCCTTGTTGAGAGGAACAGTGATTATTTTGCCTCGAGGGTCTCCAATGATGGCTTGTGACAGCTGGATGTACGAGAATCGGACGCATTTTGTGGTTTGGGTTGAGGATAAAGGAGGGTGTTTTTTTGGAGGGAGGGGGATGGGATAATTCGTGCTTTGACCAGATAGCACCGCAATTGGAAAAGCCTCTCTCTTATCTCCACCGAAACCACTCACTCTAGTCTAAAATTCTCATGAACTCCTCCTCTCTGGTCCGACAAAGCAACCAGAAAAGCGAAAGACAACAACCTGGTTACAAATTTCGAAGTTATGATATCATGGAGAGATGACTGGAGATCTTATAATATAAAGCTTTTATAAAGCATAACTAACCATACTTATGGAGCACAGAAGTTAGTCTTCAAGACTGGACAACTCCTGGTCCTTAAACGGCAGGAATACTTTTGTTCATTAGGAGAGATTCAATAGCCAACCGTCGCAATCTAGTGAAGGAGTCTGAAGAATCTAAAAGACGCCACTAGAGATTTCAGATGTGTGTGATTGAAGTCTCCTTCTACCTCCCATTCTGGGATGTTCAACCACACCCCACCACGCCCACGTAAGAGCACAAGTTTAACATGAGTTCAGTTGGTTCAATTTTTTATGAAAATTTAATTTAATTCCCCAAAGCTGCTTAAATAACCAATGGAAGCAGAGAATACTCTCTGATGAATTCTTGCACTGTTAGCTATTTGGAAAATGGGGTATGCTTGAAAGTTTGAGGAAGTAGTGAAAAGTAGTTCCCTCGTAACCGAAATCACATCGGGGGAAGGCACTGTAAAGGGGGGCTCGTCGCTTAAAGGCGAAGTTATGCTGGGGAAGAATAGATGTTTTAAACTTTCTTCGAGTTTATGCACTTCTCATAATGACTTCCTTTCTTTCTTCCCATATCCCTTCCTAAGCAATAAATCCCTAAAGTCAAGTATGGAGCCGTTCTTGTTCCTCACAGAGCTCCAATCCGAAGTCGGGCTGGGAATGGAAGATGCTCTTTTTCAGTTGGACACAATATATGTTTTTATTTAAGTTATAATGGACCTAGAGTTGTTTCTGTGAAGGAAGAGTGAAGAGAATGTCCTTTGGAGTAAAGTGGCAGTAGATAGCTCTCATTGTTCTAACTTTTTAGGACCACAGAAGTTAGTCGTTCAAAAGATAAAGTATTAACATCACAAATTCTTCCCTAAAGAACATCCATGGATTATGTGTGATAATCTAGATCCAGGTTGTTTCCAAACAAAAGAGCCTAATCCGGCCCGCATCGGCACAAGCTAGGGTTACACTAGTGCGCCCCGCGCACCTCCTTGTCTCGTAACCAATGGCAAAACAGGTATTGAAATCGGCCGATATCGGCAGGAATGTTGGCTTTCCTATCTCGCTCCCCCGCACTATTTGAAGCTCTTCTTCTACTTTGCTTTTAATTCTCAACAATTCCAATTCGCTCTTCTTTCTTCCTCACTACCTCTTCTTTGCTTCACGATTTCCCTTTGCCCAATTCACGAACGGAAGCTTGGATCGCTAGTTATCCATCTACACAATGCCCGCAGCAGAGGGTGGACCAAGAACTCTCTACGATAAGGTCTTTCAAGACCATATCGTAGATGAGCGACTTGATGGCACAATCTTGCTTTACATTGGTAGGCAGATTTGTTCCACTCCCCCTTCGAGTTCCCGAATGCTAACACTCTTTTTCAAGACAGACATTTGGTCCACGAGGTCACCTCGCCAGTACGTTAACGTCATGCCCATCCCTGACTTGAGTTGCCCCCACAAACACCCACTGATGCAGCATAGCAAGCCTTCGAGGGGTTGAAGAACGCAGGACGACAAGTTAGACGACCAGATTGCACACTGGCGACAACTGATCATGTATGTACCAATTCCTCAAATCTGCAGATGCCATTTACTCACCATGGACTGAAAATTAGAATGTCCCCACCACCTCCCGAAAATCTTTCAAGAATATCGAAACCTTCGTCGATGTCGAGGATTCCCGATTACAATGCATGACCCTCGAGGACAACGTGAAGGACTTTGGCATCACCTACTTTGGCCTTGGAGACAAGCGTCAAGGCATCGTCCACATTATCGGTCCTGAGCAAGGCTTCACCCTTCCTGGCACAACGGTGGTGTGTGGTGACAGTCATACTTCTACACACGGAGCATTCGGAGCATTGGCTTTTGGAATTGGCACAAGTGAGGTCGAACATGTGCTTGCCACCCAGACTATCATCACAAAGCGAAGCAAGAACATGCGGATCAAGGTCGATGGGAATCTTGCCCCCGGTGTCAGCTCCAAGGACATTATTCTCCATGCCATTGGCCAGATTGGCACTGCTGGTGGAACTGGTGCCGTCATCGAGTTCTGCGGTTCGGCCATTGAGGCGCTCAGTATGGAGGCTCGAATGTCCATCTGCAACATGTCAATCGAGGGAGGAGCTAGAGCCGGTATGATCGCTCCAGACGAAATCACCTTTGAATATCTCAAGGGCAGACCTCTTGCACCCGAGTTCGGTTCGGGGGAGTGGAACAAGGCTGTTGCATACTGGAGAAGTCTCAAGACGGATGATGGTGCCAAATACGATGTGGACGTCTTCATAGACGCTAAGGATATCGCCCCTTCGGTCACTTGGGGAACCAGTCCTGAAGATGTCGTACCCATCACTGGTTCGGTTCCGGACCCAGAGACTTTTTCAACCAAGGAGAAGAAGGAGTCCGGCCGACGAATGCTCGAGTATATGGGCCTCACTGCAGGTACCCCTATGGAGGATATTGTCATTGACAAAGTCTTCATCGGTTCATGCACCAACGCCCGAATCGAGGATCTCCGAGCTGCGGCTGGGATTGTAAAGGGACGAAAGATTGCTGCAAATGTTAAGAGTGCGATGATTGTTCCTGGTTCGGGTCTTGTAAAGGATCGCGCCGAGGCTGAGGGTTTGGATAAGATTTTTGTCGACGCTGGTTTCGAGTGGCGCGAGGCTGGTTGCAGCATGTGCCTCGGGATGAACCCCGATATTTTGGCACCACAAGAGCGTTGCGCAAGCACCAGTAACCGAAATTTCGAAGGTCGACAAGGAGCTGGTGGCCGAACCCATTTGGTATCCCCCGTCACTGCAGCAGCTTGTGCGATTGTTGGTAAGCTCACCGACGTCCGAAAGCTTGCAACAGCAAACCCCACCCCTCGTGCTGCATCGCCAAAACCCATTGAGATCAAGGCTCACGTTGACGAGAGAGCTCTTACTGATGACGACGAGCGAGAGTTGATTGCCGACCAACCGGAAGACAATGGTATCCCTCACACCAACACAAAGGCTTCTCAAAGTCCTGCCGGCCTTCCAAAGTTCACTGTTCTCAAAGGTCTTGCCGCCCCCCTTGAGCGTGCCAATGTCGATACCGATGCAATCATTCCAAAACAATTTTTAAAAACCATCAAGCGTACTGGCCTCGGCTCGGCTCTCTTTTTCGGCCTCCGATTCAACGAAGACGGAAGCGAGAAGGCTGACTTTGTTCTCAACCAAGAACCATACCGAAAGTCAAAGATCCTCGTTGTAACGGGTCCTAACTTTGGATGTGGTTCTTCCAGAGAACATGCTCCTTGGGCTCTCTTGGATTTCGGCATTACCTGTGTCATTGCACCATCTTACGCCGACATCTTCTTCAACAACACCTTCAAGAACGGCATGCTTCCTATCATCATCAGCAACAAGGATGACCTCGAAGCAATTGCTGTTGAGGCTCGCGCAGGAAAGGAAATTGAAGTTGATCTCCCCAACCAGACCATCAATGATGGCACTGGCAAGAAGATCTGCTCTTTCGAAGTAGAGGAGTTCCGAAAGCACTGTCTCATTAATGGTCTTGATGACATCGGATTGACAATGCAAATGGAGGAGAAGATCCAGGCATTCGAAAAGAAGATGACCACCAACACACCATGGTTGGATGGACGCTCCTACCTCAAGCGTGGGAAGAACGGAAAGCTTGCAGTCAAAGCCGTTCCAGTTCCTAAAACCAACCGTGGTCAAGAGATCAAGGAGCCGCTTGACTGGTAGATGCCTAGCTTACGTTTTGTACATACACTTTCCTTTTTCCGGGGGTTCAATTCCTCTTTTTGATTCTCGATCATGTTGCATCATAGATAGGCGGGGGTTTTAACTTTTTTCTGTAGAGGTGTTGCTCTCTTGGATGGGGGTGGGATTTGTCTTTACAGGCGTGCGCATGGTCTTTTGCGAAGCTTTTTTAATGGTGTTCTTTACGATGGAATGTATCATGATGGATGGGTTCATGGAGGGAATAATACTTCGAGGCGGAAAAGCCCAGGAGGAAATGCATATTTCGCCAACTCTAAAACGAACTTCTCGGCCCTCTGTTGTTGAATGTGATTTTAGAAGCCTAGTTAAATCCCTTAGTGAAAGTTCTTAGTCAACAAAATCGTCAAGGGGCCAAGCTTTTGGAAACACGTGGCTTTAACTATTCGAGATCATTTAGGTAGATGAATATGAACATCCGCAATAAATATCTCTGTTCATTTGTCTTTTACCACTCTTAGAGCCCTGTATACGGTGTATCATCTTTATCTCTTTCTCTTCCACCCGATCAAGAGTTCTGAGGGTGGGGAAATGTTCGATACACTTTCATTCCCAGCCCTTCCTAAAAAAGATGGAGGGTTACATCATGACGAGAGTATTGATTGTTTGCTTGTTACTCCTAGCCCCAACCTTCTTTTTTTTCTTATCACGCCGGGAATGCGATGAGTTCTGTGTATTTGGGAGGTTGTAATGGTGGATAATTAACGCTGTTGTGGATGTACAGTTGCGGCTGTGTTTTTAGGGTGTTGTTCTAACTATCTGGGGGTACAAGTAAGTGGTTGTGATTACCCGAGAGCACGGGAGATAATTCGGGATAGTGACCTAGGATCAAGATTAGTAGAATGAGGAGAGGGAGGTAGGGTAGGCAGAATGAAGTCTACTATTTGTCTCTCTAGTTCTCTTGACTAAGAGTGGTGGAGGTGAGGTGTGGGTATTATGATAGAGTAGTATTGAATTTTCCTTTTCGTCTCGTCGTTATTCTAATATTTTTACTCACGGCCACCGAGACCCCGTCTATTCATCAAGCCAAACAATATGCCAAGAAACCCTCCAACAAATGCCGCCAACCCATAAAGACGAGATCAAATTAACGAGAACGCAAAGGCGCCCAAAACACCCTCGCAATGCCAAACCAACCTATATACACCAATGTGTCCCTCTCTCTTTAACTAAAAATCCTCCGCCCATCCATCCAATCTACAACTTCACTGGATAATTCTTCCTTATCCTCCCCCCAAACTTGAAGATCAACATAGGCGCCGGAATAAGCGCAATAGCAATAAACCCCAACACACTATTCCCCCAGCCCAATCCCAGGGACTTATACATAGTCGGACCCGCAAGCGGCAAGAAGGCCCCAAACAAACTCCTCGAAACCGTCAAAGCCGCCATCCCACTCGCCGCAAACTCAGGGAAGGAATCAATCGTGTACGTCTGGATGGGGATGAAGATGCCCATCATGCCGAAGCCAAAGGGGATGAGGCCGAGGATGGGAACGATCCAGTGCACGCCCTTGTCAGCCGTCCACCCGTACCAGAAGAAGGAGATGGGGATGAAGAAGGCGAAGAAGATGCAAGCCGGGAGACGCATCTCGGGCTCGAAGACGCCGTTGTTGGCTTTGGTCATGCGGACGACGGTTGGGTCCGAGATTTTCCCCACGACGACGATGCCGCTCATGAAGCCGATGCCGAGACCGATGTAGGCGAGACCGCAGAGTTCGGGTTGCCAGCCGTAGGTGTTGATGAAGACGTTGGTGATGGTGGTGAAGAGGAGGTAGAGGAGGCCGTATGTCACGGCCATGTAAAGCGAGAGTAGGAAGATAATAGGCGAGCGGAAGAGCATCTTCAAGGGACGCAGCATGCCGGTTTTTAGGATGTGAGAGGCGGATTGAGGGGTTCCATCTTTGTCGTAACAACTTGTGAGATCCGTGCGGTTGAGTTCCTTCGAGAGACGCTTCACTTTTCGGTGGATGAGGACTCGATGGTTGGTTTCGCGGTTGAAGAATTCGATGCCGATTGTTACAACTCCACCTGCGATAAGGAGGATCCAAAAAACCCAGCGCCAACCTGCACGTTGGGCGATAAATCCTCCACATATGGGACCGATGACGGGTCCGAAGAGGGGGCCTAGGGAGTAAATTGATGTTGCCATTCCGCGACGGTCCGGGTTGAAGAGATCTGCGATCACACCTCCTCCTATGGTTAAACATCCTGATCCTCCGATTCCAGAGAGGAAACGGAAAATAATAAGGGCGTTTAGATTAGGTGATAGAGCACATCCGACTTGCCAAACGCAAAAGAAGATATTGGCGCCGGTCAGGACAAAACGACGACCGTAGATTTCGCAAAGGGGCTGGCCCATTGTTGTTAGCTTAGGCGAAGATGCATAACCCAAGAATAGAAGTACTTACTGCTAGAATCAATGGACCGATTACATATCCCAAGACAAAGATACTCACAGTCAAAGCACTCAGCATTTGGGAAGTGTTGTGGAACTCCTCGCTCATAAACGAGACTCCGGGCTTGATGGTAGTCAGTGACTAATTTACATTTCATTTTCAATGATGCGAATTACTTACAGCAAACATAGAGGAGGCAAGAGGCGAGATGAACGTAATACTCGATAGCAGCGAAATGAGTAACCACTTTCTCGTATCCGGAAAGTTCAAAGGCATCTCTGGGTCATTCTGAGATTCCCACCCAACAATCCCCCTATCAAGGTCCATAGTAGGTATAGGTTTCGGTGCTATCCTCTCCTTTTTCTTACTTCTGGACGTGAGATTCGTTGCTATCCGGGACAATTTACTTCGGGTACTTCGAATGCTGTCTTTGGTTGTTGTCCGTCGGATCTCGTCTGGTCTCCGTGAGCCGACTTTGATAGAAGCCGTGGACTGTTGACATTAGACTTCACAAACCTCAAGCTCTCGAGTAGAATGTACGTACATATCTCCTTTCCAAATCATCCAAATGTCCTTCATCCATCTCCTCCACTTCATCGTGGTCCAAATCTGGCTCGCCAGTCGCGCCTTCGTCCATTTTCTGTTGGATTGTTGTTGCTTTTTCCGGGTCCGATAAATATGCAGTCGATTCGGTATTAATGGTGCCATTATCGGGTAGGACTTTTTCTGAAGCCATATTGGCTTCTATTACCCCTTTTTAAGGGATGTACACGTTCGGCTATGAGAAGAGGGGTATTGTTTTGAGGGAAGGGTGGCTGAGGAGAAATGGTACAGAAAGGGAAGGAGGCAAACAAGTGACCTGCAACCTCACACTCAAGCTTCAAGAGCGAAAGAGAAAAGGATTCGTACTACTCAAGAATAAAGTAAAGTAGTATTAAGCTTAGGTATGGAAAAAGGGGGATGATGAGAAAAGGTCCCAGTAACCTTCGCACCGGGACCTGGGCCTTGGTGACTCTTTATCCTCCTGGTGTCATTTGCACTTTCTTCTGCAGCGAGAGTGCAGCGATCGACCACATCATTGGGAAGCATCGTACCATCTGATTGGTAGACGCGGAAGACGTCTTGCGGCTCGGGACGAGAAATGCTGATCATGATTATTGTGCTTGAATTATGCAGTGGTTGTGCGTGTATAAAGTGGGATAAGATGACACATTGAGGGTTGTGCAGGCTTATGCAATACTCCCTAATAAGAAATCCCGTGAGAAAGCCACGCCCCCGGTGCTCGGTGCTCGGCCATAATCTTAAACCCCGGGACTAGAGCGGATAATTACCTACGCATACGAGTAAGCTACGCTACATACCTTCGCCCACCTACTCTTCCCCTTTCTAACGCGACGTGTAAATAATAAAAAAAGACAAGTAGTTTCCCACGAGATAGAGAAAATGACGGTAAAGAACACGACAAATGGTTAGTTCAAAGATTAATACCCCTTTCGTTAGCTCTTCTTCCATTTGGTTTCAATCCCTCTTCGTTTTCACGTTGAGTAAGTAAGTCTGTCAGAGGGTCAAATTACAATAATTTCGCTCTCAGATATCTCTTCGATCATTCCAAGGTTTCTTCTAAAGTTCTAATTTTAGAGTCATCACAATCTGGGCCCATTTTATCTACTATTCCTTCGGTTCCATTTTAGTTCCTAAAAACTTTCATATCTACTCTGAACTCTCAACACCAGTCTTCCCTACTTCGTCCCCAGAATATATCCAACAATCCAATATATAACTCCTCCTCACAACACCCAACACCAAAACGCAAATCCAAACTCCATCCCAATCCATTATCATCACCGAAAAAAAAGAAGTGAAACCCACTCGCTCGCTAAAACGCTCTCACAACTAAACGCCATTGCAAATGCCCGCCAATTCTAAAATGCCCCAACCCGCCGAGCCTGCGATAAAAAGAAAACAACATCAACTCTCATATCACACATCAGACAGAAAGCAAAGAACTAGCATCCGTAACCGTCACATTGATCGAATCCTTCACAGCTTCGAATCTCTTCGCCAAATCCTCCTCCTTCCTCGTCCTCTTGACGCAAAAACATTGCATGGCACCAATAAGAGCCACAAACGCACTTCCATACCACGCCAACCCATTGAATCCGAATCTCGAACCGAGTGTGTAGAGATACCCGGCCACAGGCGGAGCAACAGTCCTACAGGCTGCCCCGGCCGAAGCAGCTAGCCCGTTGATCTTCCCCAGAACGGTAGGGCTGGGAGTTGCTTCCTTAATCATGATCAGGAGAACGGGGTAAGCGAGAATGGAGAGAAGGTTTCGGATGGTGAGACAAGAGTAGATTCCTGCCATGATCATTGATGAGGGGAGATAGACTAGGAAGGGCATAATGATGTATGCCAGAGGATGGAGGATTGTGACGACGATGAAAAGACGGTGGATCCCTAGTTTTTCGGCGGCGAGGGGGAAGACGAAGGCTTGGACGAAGAGGGCTATCACGCCGTTGATGCTCATTATTACCCCGACTTTTTGGACGCTCAGTCCGAGTCCTCCGGAGGAGAGAGGGTCGATTCCCATAGCTGATGCTGAGAAGGTGGAGAGGGAGGAAAGGGTTTCTCCTCGTTCGTCCTCGAGGAATATTGGGAGGAGGTGGTCGTAGGACATGCTGTGGTAGGTAAAGATGCCCAAAGCGAAAATCAATGCTATGATTTGCTTTGAGAATATCTTTATAGGTCTTTCTTTCATTTGTGACTGTCGCCACTTGCTATCGTCACTGCCCTCGAATGTGCCATATCTGTCCGCTCTTAGATCAACTGCTGGGGTCTTGATGGCATCTGCGGTTGCGATGAGAGGTGTTTCATCGGATGTATAGGTTGAATCTGGGAGGAGAATTCGCGGTTGCATGTCTGGGTGTGTTTCTTCGAGAAGGAAGTAACCTAGGAGGATGCTGACTAGAAGCATACCGGCGCAGAGAAGGTTTGGCAGTAAGTATGGGAATCTTGCGAATATGCCATCTGGGGAGAACCTGTCGGGAAATGATGTTGCAGGATCTGCGAAGAAACCTCCAATTGCGGGTCCAATAATTGTGCCAATTGACCAAACAAAAGGCATGATACTGTACGCTCGTGGTTCGTGTTCCGGTTTGCTGACTAGTTCTCCCACCATGGTTTGAATTACACCTATGTTTCCGTTCTATATCTGTTAGCAGATTCTCCAACCGACACGGTAGTAGATTTGTAGAGCTTACCAAAACACCTCCAATTGCTCTACCCGCCAATGCTACCCATATATTCGAAGCAAACCCAACCATGACCATACTGATCATTGTGCCAAAGCATCCCGCCAACAACACTGGTTTTCGTCCGATCCGATCGGAGAGTCCCCCCCAGAACATTCCCGTCAAGGATTCGGATAATGCGAATGCAGAGATAAGAAGTCCCGCATAAAAGGAGGCATCGTGTTCGTCGCCGACATTGAATTTCTTGACTAATGGCCAGGCGTATGGGAATATAGATGTGAGGGCAATTGGTTCAGCAAGACGAACGATAGCTAAAAAGCAGTTAGTCTTAATTGACAATTCCCCAAGACAGTGGCGTAGAACGGAAGAACTTACCTAGTAAGAACAATTGAACGGCAGGAAACTTCTCGGGGTCTCGAATCTTTCTCTGATTGGTTAGATACATGGCTTTCGTGCCTGGCTTGACTCTTACGGCTTGGACTTGTCGGAAAATTGGAAAAGAAGAGAGAAAAATTCTGTGGTTGGTATTGTTCTAGAAAAAATGTGTGGCAGACGGAATTTCTTTTCAATCCACACTTTCAATTAAAGTCGGTGGTCGGGACTTCCGGTTTGGGGAAGTAGGTGGAAAAATAGAAGGGGTTGAGTTGTGGAATGTGTGGAAGGTAGATCTGCAACACTGCAAGCGAAAATGTTGGAGAGTAGGACTGAGATCCTAATGAATGGAGAAGGAGAAGCAAAGTTGGGGAGATAAGAGAAGAGAAAACAGTTGGAGAGGAGGGGAGGCAAGCAGCAGAAATATAGAAAAATGAGGTGGGTTGTTGTGACCCAAGTGGGTCTTTTGGGAAGGTGGAGGGAGGGGAGGGAAACTCGACCAGTCTAGCTCAGCGTAATTGGATGGAGTAGCCAATATTCAATAACGGGTATCTTGGTTTTGCTTGTGCTCTGCCAAACTTTGCCTATCTGAGTACAGTACCGGAAGGACAACAGTGGTTCTAGCTTTTCCAGGTTATGGGTTCGGACGGTTGTTGTGAGCAAGTTTGGAGAGGAAGTTCAAAACAATCCATGGATATGCACAGATGGCAGAAAAGCCGAATTAGGCGAAGAAATATTGTCCGGTGCGGCTCGACAGCGATCCTCGCTGCAAGTGAAAAGATGTGATTGGTGGTAGGAGTCACTATCAACAAGACGTGCAGATAGACTTTTGTACAACAGCCAACAAATGCGATATAGAAGCTTTAGCCAGTGATTCCGATAGGACAGGATAACGGATAACAACGGGCCTAGACGCACCGGTCAATTCCAAGTGCAGTGGAGTAAGTATAGTCCGTACTGTAACCTTCCAGCAACTCGGCCTCTAGATTCGAGAAATTTCTCTCCCACTCACCGCTTTTGGGCTCTTCAAGTGGACTGCGGGAAACGAGCGACTCCTCCCTCCCACGAGCCATCCCATCATCACGCGGTGCGCACAGGTTTTTACTCCCATCCCATTGATGATGAACTAGTTGGTGCGTGCGGCAATCTTAGGTCCGAGTTTCTATGCCTTCGACAGAAAACTCCAAACGTTCTCATCTATTATGATGGTACCTGTCCTCATCGCAATTCGAAAACATTCGATATCCGCATATCATCCAGCCCCCCTTTTAATCCCTGGATTGGATAAGAAATAGCCGAATCGCTTGCATGAAGGCCTCTGCCGTTCGCGGAGTGCGACCATAACATTTAGGCGGTGAGAACCTAGAGGTGGCGTATAAGTGGCGTATCTACCCCTCCATTTGTACAACATTGGATCTCCCTTCCCCATCTCGCCCATCTCATCCACTTCCTGGCCCCAGCCCAACAATCCACTCCTCTCCGTTCAATCCACGACCCACAAACACATTCGAAACATATCAATGGTGTTTGCGCAAGTGGGTTTCCCGATCTTCTAGGATATATTATCCCCATTTACCCCCATCCATAAAAATCCATCCCCTTGCTTCGGCTTCGGAACCCACTCCAATACCTCAACAAACGGGTGATGTCGTCGAACAAACATTCGTCCTTTTCACCCGGCCTCGCATATGTATATTTGCCGGTTCTTATTGCATGTCGTGCCACTTATCTTATCGATCCTACCTCCTCCCGCCTTATTCCAATCCAGCCCTACCTAACGAACAGCAAAACGTGCATGGCGGCCCGCAAATTCCACATATCCTTCTATTTCTAACACTACCACTCTCCTCTCTCTGCTAATCTGTGAAACATCTCTTATCAATATCATAGTAGGGGAGTGTTCTCGATCTTATCTCGAGATCGACAGCCTGGATTCTATGCAGATATGAACAACAACGTGGAGACTGGTAATTGATGTGTGATGGCGTGATTGATAAAATCCATGGTATGAGATATCCGTTTCTAAGCGAGGAGATGCTTCCTGTTCTTTAGGTTTGGTGTGATTTGGTAGCCAAAGCCCATGTTTCTGTGAATCAATATATTTCTTGTGAGATGGTGGTTTTTGGAGGGAGGGACAGGTACGGAGGTACACCGAGGTCAAATAGGAGTTTGCTTGGCAGGATTTTTATTTGTTCCCTTAGTGATAGGGAGTAGTGAAATCAATAACAAAGTCTGGGATGCGAGATAGATGAGGCTTTAAATTGTGAATACGCTCTCCAGAGCCTTGGAATGACGTGAAAGTAACTTATTCAAGTTGTCAGAGAAATAAACTGCCAGAATTTCAACCACTATTCCTTCGTCTTTCAAAAATCGTATCTCATACCCTGAAGGGGTCTAGAGAGAAAGATTGACAGGCAAAGCTCTCGCTTAGAAAAGGGGGAGATTCTGGGTGATGTTACTTCTTCTCTTCTCTGTCAACCACATAGTAGAGAAACAAGGGATAAATTCTCTAGTGTAAAAGTAGATTACCTTTACAGTTCTTATTTATATTCTCATATGAAAAAAAACGTATTAGCGATATAGGAACAACTGTATTTAAAGTCCGTCTATTCAAATTAGCGAAGATTATAGAATATACTATACATTATATGTATCAACTGCTACTACTCTTTACTATACTTAATATACCATTATTCTTCTAAAAACACTTAATAAACCTTGAATTGGAACGGGATGCCCCACTAGATAAGATGTACCCGACTAGATTGTAAATTCTATCTTTCTCGAACTTATATAGAGAATATTAAATCTTCTCAGCTTTTCTGAACTGGACTTCTTTCCACAAGAGACAATTAAAAACACACTCATTACTTATCACTCTAATTAAATTAAATTTCTCAATCTATATAATTATATACAAGGATAACTAATAACAATATTAGTACCTAAAAATAGAAACAAATCGCAAAAATCTAAATTACTATCTCTAATATCCTACACTTTCCTCGAGTTTTCACAACATCTCATCCGTCCCTAAATTTCAACCCGGGCATCTTCTAAATCATTGTTTTCATTGTAATAATTCAAAATGACATTCCTCTAAAATACCCCATACCCCTCCCCTTAAAATTTATATCCTCTACAAAATAAATATATAATACATTAAAGCTGAAAAGAAAACCCCCATCTCTTCTCTTATAGTTTAACTCCCTATAACCCTTCCATATCTTCTCATTCGAGATTTCTACTACATCTTCCCTTCCCTCCCCTTCTCTAGCCTCAAGGCCTCCACAGAAGGTTAGAGTGAGGGGTATTGCTTACCTCTTTATCGTTTTCATAATATTTAAATAAGAAAAAATATATAAAGAAATACTCTTATTATAAATCTAGGATTGTATCTTAGAATAAGAAAGAAAGAAAAAAGGAAATTCCACCTTCCACCTTCCAAAATACAAATTTTATAACTGTACTCTTCGATCTCAATAAATAGTAAAACTTAATTATGAGCAAATAACGTAACACTAGACAAAAATAATAAACAATAATTATACTCTTAAGAAATAATAGGGGAAAAGATGTGAAAAATGGAAAATGCTGTATTACAATTATAGTTATATAGTCTATACCCTCCCTTCTACTACTCACTTCTCACTCACTAATTACTAGTACCTATATATCTTTTGAAGCCAGCCCTCTTCAATTCTCCCTCAAAAAGCATCCCTCACTATTACCAATACCCACACAAATCCATAACAACACAAAACTACAACCAAAACCCACAATACCGCCTTGAAAGAAGAGAAGAAGAAAACAAAAAACCCCTCTAAAATATATACAGGAACTACATATAAAAATTCAAATAAATTTCCTACACTAATAACTAACAGCCAACTCCCATCTCCACCACCATCCCATCCCAAATTCTACCCTCTACCCTTTCCTCATCTAAGAACTACCCACCTATTAACGCACCCAGGCCCCCCTAAACTCACAAGTCTCACCCACCATCAAACTCACCAGCTATACATACAACATCCTCATAAATTTCCCCGAAAGAGGATTGCCAGCAAGTAACACAAAATCCAAGTTCCCCACAATCAAAAACCGCCCAAAGTAAACTTAAGAAAAGATTGTCCAATAAATAACCACTAAATTTAAATCCCCATAAAAATCCTTAAATAAGGATTAAAATAAACAACGAAAGACTCCCAATTTCTTCACACCTGAATTTACCTTACCTACAACCCAGAAAATAAAATCTTCGCAGAATAAATTATTTCCAATGGAACGAATAATCCCTAGATACGAGAAAGAATCTTCTATAGTAAAGAAAAAAAGTAACTAGGATTTCTCCTACCTACTTCTCCGTATTATACGTCTCTTCTCGTAATATTGAAGATCGTTAGGATTCTAAAGGTAGACAGACTTGAATGCTAGATAATATAGGTGGGAGGTACAGAAATACGTCTACCCACTTCTGACTTGAAAAAGGAAGAAGGCCGAGAAAGCTAATAATAATAAACCCTTTTTAATTTCTAGTTTTGGTACTTGAGATTTTTCTACCGTTGATAATAAGGAGACACATATATATACACATGAAAGAACTAAAAAAGCTCCCGATTTTTCGAGGTTTGCTATGCACCTAATATCTACCTCCCCCATTCCCACCGTACCTCCCTTCTGTGCTACTACTCTACTCTACTCTACTTACTAACCCCCCCTCTCTCTCTACGTTAAAATAACAGTAACTTCCAACCCTATCCCCCCCCCCCCCCCCCCCCCGCGGCGGAAAAGCAAGGAATAAATAAATAGTTAGTCTCAAGAGAATTTAACACTCCCTAAAGTTTTTCCTCTATACGATTTCAATAGTTTAATGTATTTATATTCTGATGAATTTCTTCTTCTTCTTTAATTCACCTTACAAACATATGTCAGGTCTCAACTTGCCATCTTCTCTTCCCCTCTATCATTTATGAAAAATGAAAATGGTTTAGTAGTAGAAAGGAAGCAGAAAGGATTAGGAATGAATCGGGAAAAGAATTACGATTCAAAGAAATAGAATATCATACATAGCATAAACAGAAACATATATCGAAGTTTTAATTAAAACACCTTTTATTCTACCCCCTCCCTTTACTCTTCACTTCTTTACTATTTAGCCTTCACGCCTTCGCACTTCATAACCTTTTCTTCACTATATAAAACAGACTGCGAAAAACTTACTATGTAAAAACTTACTACGCAAAACACTTACTATACAACAGTAATACGCCGGATGGACTACGATTGTATCGTATCATCTTGATGCTGATGAGATGGGAATGGATATAGAGGATATAAACTAAATCAGACTAAGAATAAAAAAATAAAAAAATAAAAAAATGAAAAATGAAAAACAACTCATGATTTAATCTACTGACTTAACTGAATTCAATCCGTATTACAAGTAGAAGAATCAAGAACTTCTTTCTTCAAGACTTCGATAGGAAGAAATAATAAACGAGGAACTTTGGAGAGGAAACTCGAGTCAACTGAGACTTGCGATTCATCGGGAAGCGATGGACAGATAGATAGATAACCTTTATTTAGTCTTTTCAATATTTCTAATGAAGAGAGAAAAAAGAAATCGGGTCAGGAAAGAGTTCAAATGATATATATCTCCCCCCTTCCTTCCACCCTACCCTACTTACCAAACTCACCATCATGACGGATGTGGCTGCCTAACCCAGCTAGCTGTTCTCTCCCGTCCCTCTCTCTCAAACTCTCACACACCAGCGGCAGCAAACCCAATCCAGCCCACTTTTCCCCCGAAGCATGAATGGAAGGTTCCTCGCACGGAGAATCACAAACATGACTCGTGAGTCGTTAGTCGCGGAAAAAGAGAGGAAGAAGTAGACAAGGGGGGAGGGCAAAGGCGGCAAGACAAGACACAGAATCATCTACGCGCCGTGCTGCAAAAAGCAGCGATCCCCGATCTCTTCTCCTCGGCAAGAACTGCGCTTCGAAAGGAAAATAGAAAAATAAAAAAGGGCGAGAGAAAATGCATGTAAAAGCAGCGGGTTTACCAAAAATAAGTAATCAACTCAACCACTTGAACTTGACTTGAACTTGCGAGAAAACAGTGGAGGCCAGTCAAAATGTTAGGCCATTCATAAAAATGGCATGGACAGGCCTGAAATACCTAAAACAATGGAAAGACCATGTGCCGTTGGTTGGTTGGTTGGGGCACCACGGAGGAGTGGCGGACGCTTTTGTTCCCATGCGATGTGAGGAGGGTTCGAAGGAAAGTTCCAAAAAGTCAGTTCCATTCAAGCTGACAGGTGGGGTTTTGAGTTGACGTTGACAAGTTTGACAGCATTCCATTTCTCTTCTTTCCACGAGGTTGCTTTGTGTTTGCATTCTTTGTTTCCCTTTTCTGTAACCCAATTTTTTTTTTGGCAGACTTGAAAAGGGTTGTCCAGCCGAATCTTTTCACCCTATCATTTCGGAATGATTCTGTCTTGCAGCAGGGCATGCTTCATATTTTCAGCCCATGGCGAGAGATGTAGTCTGGATTAAGGAGAGCCACAGAAAAAAAGACCCTGAACCTTGGCAGGTTTTAACCGCGATTCGACGGGGCTGATGGAGATTCGAGGGTACCATGGAAAGTCACCTTGATGGTCCCCGAAGACGTTTTTTGATGCTTCAATTGTTGATCGACTGAATGATCATCGGAAGTGGACAATGAGATTGGAAGTAGAGGAAGGTTGAGACGAGTCACGACGACGCGGACTCTTCGGGACGTGAATATTTATTTTGCGTTCGGGCTCCTTGCTCCTTGAATCAGTGTGAATCTCATCTTGATGAGATATTCGTCAGGATGTCGATCATCGTCAGCCGAAAAGGCCGAGGACAGATATCTCAGGTGATGAGAGGAGATGACAAAAGCAGCGACTCACGAACTTGAAGACAAGCTCGCTGCTCGAGTCGGGTTTGGACCAGGGGATGTTTGCGCCTTCGGACTTGAGCTCGAAAGGGAAATAGCGCGCTGAATTAGTCGAAGGAAAAATCATAAAAGGAGGAAAATTGTTGCTTGCTGGTGGCGGAAGAAGTTCGGCAAAGGAAGAGATGGGTGAAAATTGAAACTCCAAACAGGGGGTTGCCCGACGCAGCAAAACGAGGTTTTGATATGTTGACGATACCATGCCATGTCATGCTATGCTATGCCATGCCATGCTATGCCAGAGCTACCAAAGAAAAAAGGCAACAACTTTTTGCACATTTTGGAGATTGCCCTGGCTCGTGGGCTAAAAAGGCTTCCTGCATCTGCGGTGTGGCATTTCCGAAAGAGGAAGCACGAGTAACGAGAGTACGAGGACTGTCGAGTAACCCGTCACCGTATTTTAACAGGCGCGGAAGGATGCTTCAGCGTGCTCTTACAGCTCACCACAGCAGAATTATATTATTCCTGCCTGCCCGCTGCTTTCTCGTGTGAGAGGGAGAGGGAGAGGGAGAGGGAGAGGAAGAAAGCCCCGTGGCGTCTCTCTGCAGCCGGTTCCCGGTGTACTCGTAGGTGGTCGTTAAACTTGATTGTTCAAGTACTTCGTACAGTACAGGCGCTCCAATTGGAGGAGAGGAACTTCGACGCCCCTCACCAGGACCCTTGGCCGTGTTGATAAGCTGTCGCAAGCCACCAAGCAAGAAGCAGCAAATATTGGAAAATAATCTTGCCCTCCAGTGCTTGCTCACCACACGATGCTGTCGGCTTCGGCTTCAAGATTGAGATGACTCGAGCACGATTAATCACCACCTGCACACCACACCCACGAATCTCATCTCTGCTGGCTGGTGCTGCTGGTTGCTGGCTGGTGCTGGTTGGTGCAGGATCGCCACGACCATGATTACCGCCGATCAAGACCTCTCTGTCTTTCTCTTCCGTACCGACTTTCCCCGTCTCGACTCTCGAGCGACGGGCAAGAAAAATTAAAAAATAGCACAGCGCAAACCCTTTCTGCTGTGAGGGTTCGTGAAGTTGAGGCCATGCCACCAAGAACCAAGAGCTCACCAAGGTTTCAACTTGAGAGCGGAACGTCGCTCGGCAGACTTGCCGATTAGGCTCCATCAAGGGCTTTACTAGGGTGAACCAGGGCTAAAGCGGAAAGCAGGGCTCAGCATCATCATCATGGATCATCATCAATCATCATCATCCATCACCCAGCTGGCAGCTGGCCATGCGTCATTGGGAGTTGAAAAAGCGGCGTTGCTTCTCATCGCATCGCATCGCATCGCATCGCCATCACCTCCCCTGCAGGTGCTCTCTCTTCTCTCCTCTCTCCTCTCTCTCCTCGGGACATGGGCTCTTTCTTGCATCAAGCAGCAAGCAGCAAGCAGCAAGCAAGCAGGCGGTAAACCGCACTGCATTGAGAGAAATGCAGCTGCGCTTCTGACTGCGTGTGGATGGAATGATTCATCAGGTGACTTGCATCTGGTATTGTCCCCGGGCCTCGTCCTTTCATTGGAGATCTCGGTGGTTGTTTATGAAAAGTGCAAATCGGCTATCCGAGTTCGGTAAGTGAGGTGTTGCCATGATTCGATAAATCGCCGTTTGTCAACCAAATCGTGCTATGCGGCGGAGGCAAAAAAGAAAAAGGACCTTTCTTGGAAGCTTCTTTGGCCGCCGCCAAAGATAGAGAAGGAATCCTGGAATCCTGGAATCCTTTCTGGGTTCTTGCTAGGCCCGCTTGGCTGTGATATCCGGACGTACGGCCTCTTCTTGGTTTCAATTCTCTTCCAAGTACAGTATCAATCTTGGCATGGTGATTTTCCTTCCTGGAAACGAACGATGAACGAACAGGGGGAAGAGACGTCCGACGTCCACGTACGAGTAGAGCGTGTTTTGGATTTGTCGAATGCGCTGGTTGATGATTCGATGGAATTCGCTAGCCTCTTGCGCACGCATGAACACTCCGTCTTCATCTCTAAATAGCGACAGATATAGTCCTGACAGCTAAAGGCGGTACGGGTGAGGGACGGTACAGTACAGTACGTGTAAGGAGTGTAGGGTACGGAGGTACCTAGCCAGTAGTAGCCGCTGTACCCAGTAGTCCGAGACCAAACTTCTCAAGCGGATGAGCTCGTCACAGGAGTCAGACGCAAACAACAGCTTCGAGAAGCACCAATGGTTCGATGGAAGGGGGCGCGTTGGGTCACCGGTAGCAAGAAACCAAGGTTTGCTGTAACCAACCTACTCTTCTTGGAATTTGGAGATTTGGGGATCGAGGGCGGCAGATGAGTATCGGAGGTCAACTTTGAACATTCAAGCGAGTGACAGTTTGGTACACTACCTAGGTACACTACGCTGCGGGAGCGAGTCGACTACCTAGCCACCGAGTAAAGCCCGGCGTTAGTGTAGGATCCATGGCGGTGTAGAGGAGTTACTTCGTGACTACTAGTACCTAGTTGACGAGGCGAGAATGACTGAGTGTTGACGACTGCAACTAACTACTTTTGAAGGCATGAAATTCTTCCGTTTAGAAAAGGGCTGTATACGTAGATAGGGATTCGTGCTCCCATGACGCTGGCCACCACATAGACGATGTTTTCTCCAGAGAAAAAGACAGACAAGCCATCCCTCCCCTTTGACTACTCGCTTACCAGGGCAACCAAGGGACGGATATCAAAGAATACTTTCCGAATGAGGCGAAGAAGGAGGTGTCGAAGCATTTCGAAGAATCCGATTCCTTGGGTGGCACTTGCACTTGCACTTGCACTTACTTGCCTTGACCTCGGACAAAGTCCGACTTCCATGTCTCCTTTTCTCCTTTCAGATTCCCTCCCAGACCAAAGATGAGGAAGGATCGACCCCTTACCCCTCTTGCTGATGAATGTCTGATTGAGCATTATGAAGTCTCGAATCTCTCATATTTCCAGGAAATACGCGACAGCCCGTCCACTTACATCTCACGGATCCTTACCCGCCTGGTCGCAAGCCGGTACTCCAGGGCTGGCGAGCAAATGAAATGGTACGGAGGTACTTCTGAGCCTGGGTTGGCAGCGCGCAGTACTGTACAGGAGTGAGTGACATGAGGTGAGAGGGCAACGCTCCAAGTTCGGTGAATTAAAAGAGAAGAAAAAACGCAAGGGCTCTTTCCAGGGTCTTGCTATTTGCTGCAGCCTTTGCCCTTGATGCCAGCAACACCACGCCCGTTAGTCCCAATACAAGCTAGTACCTGTTTAGCACCAGTGAAAAAAGTTAGGCAAAGACTCGCTGTTGTGCAGCCGTCACCAGCGTCACCCAGCAAAATTACCTAAGGCAGAAGAGGGAAGACATTGCTGCTTTTAGCCCTCCAGCTCCCTCGATTTGCTCCTGCTCTTGCTTAGGCCTTGCCTTGCAGCTTCCCATTGAAAAAAAGATTCGTCCCTAGCAAAAAAAATAATTCTGCTCCCGTCTTCTTGTCTGATTCTCTCTCTCTCTCTCTCCCATTTCTCCAGAGAGACAGAACACCTGCAGGTCGTCTACTCGTCTACTCTTGTACCAACAGCACATCGTCTACTATCTATACCCACCCATCCACCCATCCACCCATCAACCCATCAACCCATCAACAACACCAACGGCTCCCCCCCACCCCAAGACCCAAGACGATTCTCCCCATCGTGTGGTCCATTGCGGGAAGTGTCACTGTCCAACAGCTTCTCTCCTCCAGGTCTAAGGCACCTCCTACCGATACTCCGTCTACTCCGTAAAACCCTACGCAAGCGGAGTCTCTGGTGGTTTGGATGGCAGCGGTGGATCAACTTTTGCAACCTTCGAATCCATACCCAGTCGTCCGTCCGTCCTCGTCCTACCTACCACACTGCCCCTACCTACCATACCGCATACCGCATACCGCACCTCCTCGCCCGCTGTCTCCACCACGCGTTTATTTTCCGCCCACCTTTGAGAGCGGACCTGCCTTTCAAGACGGTTAAAGGGACCTCTGCTCCACTTAACGCTACGAATTCTCCATCTTGAGCCTCAACTGCACGCTTTCTATTGTTTTTTCTTCATTCCTTCTTTCCTGGTCGCAGCTTTTTTTTGCTGCCCTCGATATCCATTTTTTCCGCCTTCCAACCCAAGCCCTCCTTCCCTCACCCACCTTCCTCCATCACACTCGACCTCACCTTCCTCGGCCTATCATCCAGCAGGGTACCGTACCCGGCCACCACCACCCTCACTCGAAGGAACATCTAGCTCTCACCCCCAGCACGCACTGCGACCATCTCTAACCTGGACGCTGCATTTCTCCTCTCTCCCTCCCTCTCTCTCTCTCGGCTCCTAAACAGACGCGGAGAAAATCTGGTGTGGGACAAACGGCGGATCTTCAATTGACGTTGCAAAAAAAGAAAAAAAAGCCTTCAGCTTCGCGCGACCAGTGAGTGACGTGACAAAATAGTTGAGGGGTCGCATGGTAATCAACACTCATCGCTTGCCTCAACGTCTTTTTTTCTTCCCCAAATGGACGCCTCCCAATACCATGCAAATGGTTTAAGCAACAACAACAACACCACCAATCCTCAGCAATACTCATCCCTCCCTGGTATCTCGCCCGGCATCGCACCCCACCAGCTCCAGCACAACTCCAACATTCCCGCACACACGCTGCCTCCACTGCAGAACTCGCAGCACGCGATGCAATCCATCTACGGGAGCGCGCCTCACACGCCGAGAACGCCCACCACCGCTCCAGGTACCCCAGGTTCTGCGAACACAATGGGAGGGAACTTTCCGCAGATGGGTCAACAACAACAACAGCAGCAACAACAGCAGCAGCAACAACAACGAGGTTATCAGATGATGCCAGGCAACAATTACCAGCAGCAACATCAACAACAGCAGCAACACCAGCAGCAACAACAGTACCGTTCTTCAGGTCCGATGATGCCCCAATCCTCCACCGCCATGTCCCACCCGCAGCCAATTGCTCCGGCTCCTCTTCAAAATCGTGGTCCGCAAACTCTGCGACCGATGCCACCACAAGGTCTGCAACACATGCAAGGCATGCCTTCACCCTATGGCCAAGGTACCATGATGCTCCAAGACCTGGAACCACCAACCCACGTCGTAGGTTCGCAAGGTCGGCGCGGTATCCTTCCCAGTGCACCAGGTCGACCTCCTCCGGCAGCAACCGGAACTGGCTCTACCAAGAATACCATGATTCCTGCTAAAGATGCGGATGGGAAATTTCCTTGTCCTCATTGCACCAAGACTTACCTTCACGCCAAGCATTTAAAACGCCATCTACTCCGACGTAAGTCCTTCCCTTAAGTTTCTTCCCCCGCAATCCTAACTTTAGGGGACAGACACGGGTGATCGACCATACATGTGTGTGCTTTGTAGGGACACCTTCTCGAGAAGTGACATCTTGAAGCGCCATTTCCAAAAATGCTCCATCCGTCGCGGAAACCCTACCGGAGCGAGTCACTTGTCCCACGCGCAAGCCCACTTGAAAAAGTCACATCCAGGACCACACAAAGCGCAAGGCTCGATGGGTAACGAGAATGATATGATGGGCGTCAACGGCATGAACAATAATGGCATGGGAAATATGGGCCAAGACCCCTCCCTCCACCCTTTTGGGGTAATTCCTGATGGCAGTGTCCCTGATGCGGGGTCCAACTTAACCGATGAACAAGCAGGTCAACTCGCACGATCGAACGGAATGAAGAATATGGGTGGTGGAATTGATAGGAGAAGCATGACCGGGGCTCCCGGGGGCTCGAACCGTCCTAGCTTTGAACAACAAGGCTATGCAGCGAGTACCATGCCGACTGGTATGAATCCTCCATTCAATATGCCCAACGGACAGAATGGTCACTCATATAGCCAGGGCTATGATTTCGCCTCCCATGGCAACGGCTCCAGCATGCAGCCTCAGTCCTCCGTGGACATGTCGAACCTCCAAAACGGCCGAACCGTTTACCACCAGGGCGCCACCGCTGGCCAGCAGCATGGTGACTGGTCCCAGCAACTTTTCCCCCATCAAAACCAACACCATCAACAACAACAACAACAACCGCAAGGATACATGAATCCATATGCCTCGAACCTACCAAACTCCCAAGTACCGATTAAAGCAGAATCTCTGGTGGCAGTCAAATCAGAAAACCCAAGCCTTTTCAATGGAGTGTTTCCCGGCGCCCCAAATGGCCTCTCTGCCCCCGCAGACTTTCCTAGCTGGAACCTGCAGAACGATCCTCTCCAAGAAATTTCCAGCAGACTCCTTTTCTTCTGCTTCCCAGACAATCAAGTAATTGGGCGCAGCACCGAAATCCGAAGCTATCTTTCTTCCGACAATATTAAACACTTTTTGGAACAATATACAAATTTTCAAGGCCACTTTCCCCTCATCCACATGCCTACCTTTCGAATTGCCGAAGCTTATGACGGGTTGCTCCTAGGAATGATTTGTGTGGGAGCCGTCTACTCTGACCGCATGCAACCCACTCAAGTGCGTGACATGATGGATTTCGTCAGAGCGGTCCTGGAACGAAACTCTTCCATCTTTGCTAGCATTTCTCAAGACCATAGCTCCGAGTATGCCAAAGATGCCGCACCTGGAAAGACCGACCTTGAGCAGCTTACCGCGCTTCTTCTTATGCACGTTCTCTTCGTTTGGCATGGAACACCAGTTCAACGTGAAAAGGCTCGCCGGCAATTTCCTTTGCTCGTTGCGCTTACAAGAAAGGCTGGGTTGACCACCCCTATTACCACTGCCTCATCCACCGCCCCCTGCAGCACTTTGCATCAACGACATGTCAAGGTTGAGAATTTCAACTTGGCTAGCTTTGACTGGCCGGCTTGGGTGGAACAAGAGAAACGTTCAAGGTTGATGTACGCCGTTTACTTGGTCGATGCTTCCATGGTCATCTATTTCAATTCTGCACCACTCTTTGAGACTCTCGAGGTTCGCCTTCCTCTCCCAGCCGATGATGCTACTTGGGATGCACGATCAGCTACCGAATGTGCTGAAGCACTTGGCCTCCATGGTCCTGTCATTGCTCGCAACAAGAACCAAGAAGGAAGCCGACGACCAAAGCAACCCGAGATGCACAGTGCGCTCGAGACGTTGATGCGCCAAGATCTTGACCTTCAACCGGGAACTACCAACTTGTACTCCAAGTTCATCCTTATCCACGCCCTGCAAGTTCAACTTTGGACCGCCCAGAAACAATTATCCCAAGAAGCTCAAGCCAACCCCCACAATCTCGGATTTCCAACGAGCGGCTCCAGCACTCCATTATCACAGAACGATTGGGTTGTTAGAGGAATTGAGGGTGCAGCTAATGGTGCTCATAGCACCACAAGCAGTGGTCGGGCAACTCCAGATGCAGCATCAACACACCAACTGGTCAAGGCCGTAAATACTGCATTCGACAAATGGAAGAAGGTTTGGGATGAGGATATGGCCGTACAATACCCACCATCATCGACCAGTTATCGTCGCTTTGGTTTCTGTCGAGATGGTGTGCACTTCTTCTGGCTAGGAAAATATTTGATGAAGAACAATCGGGGCTCGGAATGGCAGATGGCTCCAGATCAACGTTTCTCTCAAATCATGCATCTGCTGAAATACGTTAAAGGATGGGTTCATTCGGATAGTGCTAAGCGTGGAGAGGAGCTTGGTTCCGTCAATGACATCGACAGTGACTTTGGAGTTAGAGACTTGACCCTGGATATGTCTCAACTCTTCAAGTCGATCAACAAGCAAGTCGATAGCCCTGTCATGGGTGTACATACTGGAGGAAACTCGGGCACATAAAACAGAATTGCGAATTTGGGCGGTATACGTTTTTAGAGGAAAAATTCCCTGCAGGGTGGCATTGCGTTGGCGTTATACCCCTTTTCTCGACCATTCATTCTCTTCCCTCACCACTGGGATTGACTTTGGGCAGAAGGGGAGGAAGAATTTCTACGCTAAAAAAAGTTTTCCGATTTGTCTTTGTTTCCTTCTCTTTGGTAGGTAGATCATATTTGCATTCCACGGCTGCTTTTTGCATTTTTGCTGGGGACGGAGGTTTTATCTTTTTTTGCTTTCCTTGCGGGAAATTATAGCATATCTACAAATGTTGTTGATGATGGGGCGGGAGGAGGGTACATATATGTTCAGTTTATGAACTCCTTTTCACTCGAAAACAAAACCACAATATTGGGGGATCAAGTTGGCGCTGCATTAGAAACGGGATTTTTTTTTTCGGGGGCTTTTGCATTTGATGGGGGGGAAGGTGGACGGGGGGAACTTTGCTGCGTTTTTTAACTGGCTGCTGCTGGCTGCTATTTTTGCTGTGGGATGGATGGATGAAAGAATGAAAGAATGAAATTTGATTTTGCTTCTCTTTTTCCTTTTTTACATATTGTTTTTTTGCAATGGAGGCAGAGAAGAGATTGCTCTCGCGCCTCTTTTTTTGATGTGTGTTTGATGATCAACCATGGGGGGGTGGTTTAATTTTTTATCAAGATGAAATGAAGAAAGATCCCTCTTTGTTTTTTAGACGTGCGCTTCTCTCACCTTTTTCTTTGGTCTCTTTTGCACATAGATGATGGAATGAAAAATGGCAGGTTTATAGACTTCCCACTTGCCTTGCCTTGCCTTGCCTTGTGTTTGCCTGTGTGTGCCTTGTGATTTTGTTTCCTTTGGGATGAGGTGAAATGAGATGAGATGAATTGTGAATTGTAGAATGTGAAATGTGACGTTTACCTAGACCTTTTTTGGGGTTTGTTTTTTATTACTTGACTTACTTTACTTAGTTACTTTGCTAAGTGATACTAGTGTAGTGTAGGATGATAGTAGTCTAGTGTAGGGTTATGGTATAATGGTATGAATGC
>LKTO01000389.1:0-49810 GCA_001399465.1 Hymenoscyphus scutula | reverse complement strand
TAATTTATAATAATTAGCTTTAATTTTAGAGCGATAGGTTTAGCTAGCTATTCTATATTAAAATGTTACTTTAGAGACCTTATAGATCTTTACTATAGAGTATTTACTTAGCTTTTTAGACGTTTAAATAGTCTTAATAGCTAGAATAATTCGTGTTTCTTAGGTTTAAATTTCTATAATAAATAGTTAAAAAAACACGTCTTAAAGTTTATAAGAAGTAAGATAGAGAAAAGTACGTCGCTTAGTAATATATATCGCTTAGTAGTAAACTACATTATATATAAAGTATATAGTTATATATAGACGTTTTTTATATAGGATTTTAAGTAGCGAGATACTAATAAACTATATTATAATTTTTATAAAGTCTTAAACTAAATCTTTAGATAGTTTAGTTCTCTATAGTAAAACTCTATAATTTTAAAACTATATATAAACTGTTTATAATTTAGAAAACTTAAAGAATATAAACTTATTTTAATAATTTCTAGATTAATAATTAGCTTTTAATATATTATCTTATCTAGAATATTAATCTTACTAGTCTTAAGTATTAAACTACTCTATTAAACTAATAAAACTAACTTAGAATAACTTAAATATATTAGAATATAAAAGATATAGCTTAAAAGATAGAAGTAGTAATAGTAAAATACTACTCTAGTAATATAAAAATAATAATATATTAGTTTATAGTATTAATATATTAGTTTATAGTATTAATATATTAGTTATAACTAAATTAGATTAAATATACTTTTTTATTTAAAACTATAAATAGTTTTAAAACTTAAAAACTAATACTAAAACTATAATAGTTAATACTTCTACTATACTAGTCTTAATAGATCTCTCTTTAGAGACTTTATACTATAGCTAGTAAAAGTACTCTCTATTAGTAATTAATAACTAGAAATCTAGATATAAAGATAGTTATATATACTAAGACTCTACTCTAAATAATTAAATCTTATCTAATAACTCTACTAAATCGAAAATATTCTATTCTATTATATATTATATAAATAAGATATATATTAAATTAATTACTTAACTATAATAAAACTAAAACTATTTAATAAAAGTAGTTATTTTAACTAATTAATTACTTATATAGAGAGGTTTAGTATAAGATATTTACTTAGAGATAGATCTATTACTTATATAAAGAAGTTAAAGCTAAAAGATATTAATAACTAAGTTAACTAAGCTAACTATAAAGCTTCTATCTAAAGATATACTAGTCTTATATAGAAGCTTTATATTCTCTTAGATTCTCTTATAAAACTAGATCTCTAGATCTCTTTAGATCTTTTAAAAGATCTAATAGTTATTTAATAGTAAGATTCTAGAATCTTTATATACTTCTATATTACTAATTCTCTTCTATATTATCTTTTTTTTCTCTAGATATTATATTATATTCTATTAGAATACTATTTTAACTACTTATTATATTATATAATTTATAATACTATAGTTTATTAGTAAGTCGATTATATTATCGAGTTAATTACTAAAAATATATATAAAAAACATCTATATAACTCTAGTAAAAATCTATAATTCTTAATTAAAATTAATAAAATTAAAAAATTTACTTTATTACTAATATAGTTTACTACTAAGCGACGTATATTACTAAGCGATATACTTTCCTCTACTCTACTATCTAAAGAGTAAAATTAAATAATTATAATATATTATATTAATTAATCTAAATCTAAATCTAATAAACTAGAAGTATCTATAGCCTCTTAACAAGTTTATATATTATAACTAGACTTTCTATAGATACTATATCGTTATCTAGACAGCTGCCTCTTCTTTTATCTACTCTTCTTAGAGCGCTTGTCGCGTCGAGCCTGTTTCTCTACTTCCTTCTAAGCTAATATATTCTATATATCCTCTATAGTAAGTACTCTCTCTTAACAAGCTTAAGTCTTTTAGCTCTCTAGCGTTTACTTAGTACTTTATTTACCTTACGAAGAGTATAGACTTCAGCTAATAATAGAGTTATCTTATAAGCTAATAGCTCTATACCCTTAGCTAATATAGCTACTATCTAGAAAATAGAGGTTAGTAAGCTTTCTTAATAATATATAATCTAATTCTTAACTAATGTCCTCTATAAAAGAGTATTAGTTAGATTATAAGAAAGGAGTCTATAAGACCTAAAGGTTAATATTAGTAGAGAGAGTCTATAATACTATATTTCGTCTATATATTCTTAACTAGTCGATACTATACGCTAATAAGCTCTAGATCTTTATATAAGGCTCTTTAGAAGTTGTAAACGTAATTAAAATATATCTTTAACTCTAGTTATTATTAAATGAATTAATATATCTAGTTCTTACTAATATATAGTACCTCTTAAGATTTAAGTAGAAGATTTACTATATCTTTAATACTAGTTAGATAGAGTCTAAATCCTCTTAAATCTAGATTAAGTATATATTAAATAATTATATTCTTCTCTAAGTTATTTAATTTATAATAATTAGCTTTAATTTTAGAGTAATAGGTTTAGCTAGCTATTCTATATTAAAGTATTACTTTAGAGACCTTATAGATCTTTACTATAGAGTGTTTACTTAGCTTTTTAGACGTTTAAATAGCCTTAATAGCTAGAATAATTCGCGCTTCTTAGGTTTAAATTTCTATAATAAATAGTTAAAAAAATATATCTTAAAGTTTATAAGAAGTAGAGTAGAGAAAAGTATATCGCTCGATAATATATATCGCTCGGTAGTAAACTATATTATATAAATAAATAATTTTAAAATTTTAGAAAGCTTACTAGTTATAACTAATAATTCGTTTAAAATTACTCTTATATTTATTAAAAAAGATTTATTTCTTTAATAACTTAGAGGTTATAATTAGTTAGTATCTAAGATTTCTACTATTACTTATATATAATATAATAAAGTAAAGTTTTTAATTTTATTAATTTTTATTAAGAATTATAGATTTTTACTAGAGTTATATAGACGTTTTTTATATATATTTTTAGTAATCGACTTAGTAATATAATCGACTCGCTAATAAACTATATTATATATATCTTAAAAGGTTAATTATACTAGAATCTTTAGAACTATTAAAATATATTAGAAATTAAATATTAATTTAAAAGTAGAGTTAGATATTAATTTTTAATAAACTTATAAAGATACTTATAATATATTTAAGAGTTTAAATTAAGTATTATACTTTAAAGATTAATATAGTATACTAGAATCTTAAATACTCTAGAATACTAGATACTTTTTCTTTCTCTATTAAGTTAAGTAATATAAAAAATAATAAATCTTATAAATACTTATTAATTAATAAAGTAAGATAAAAAAATTAAGAATAGAAAGAGTAAAAAGATAAATATAAAATAGAGAGACTAAAATAAAAATTAAACTATTAATAATAGTAAAGTAATTATTTATTTCTAGATAAATATATAAATTAGTTATCTTATAACTTTACTAGAAATAAGTAAGACTAGCGTCTAAGCTAGTACTCTTTAAGTACTATAAGTATTAGAGCTTATTTAATCTATTAGATAGTATATATTTAATATAATATATACTTTTATATCTATATCTAAGTTACTAGTTTATAGTAGTAACTTATTACTAAAATAATACTAATACTATTTAAAGTAGTACTAATAGTAATTAATTAAAATAATTTTTTTAGAGTAGCTAGCTATAAATACTTTCGTTAGAAAAATATTTAAGTTTTAGATACTAATTATAAATATTATATAAAACTCTAGAATTAGTTACTTCTATAGATTATAAAGATAATATTTAGACTAAACTATAGCTTTAAAATAATATATCTAGAGTTTTAAACTTTAAAAGTAGTAGAGAAAAGTAAGTAGAAGGATTATATAAAATAGTAGTTATACTACTCTCGAAGTAAGAGATAGATTACTAATATCTTACTAATAGTAATAGTTTTATCTCTATTTAATAAATAATCTCTTTAAAAAGTATAGTATCTAGTTTAAAGAGTATTTAAGCTATTTATAATTAATAAGATAGTAAAACTGTTAATTAATAAGTTTTAATTAAGAATAAAAGTTTATAATATATATTTTATACTAGTATAGAAAGTAAAGTAGAGTAGAGTAGAGTATAATAGTAATATCTACTCTACTTTACTCTACTTAACATATTACTACTACTTTACTACTATATAAACAATACTTACTATATCGCTTTAATTCGCTTAAATATCTTTAACTCTTATTCTAGCTAAACCTATAGAACAGAGACGTTAAACACTCTCTCCTCTGCCTCTTCTACGTCAACATTACACGCACCTAGTAAAATCGTTAGCAGAGGATCACAAGGATAAAAAATGTGGGGATGAGGTTCTAGGAAGAACTAAGACAAATTAGGAGGAAGGGGCATGTGAAAATGAAAACCATGTAACAACCTATCGATGAAGTGTCTACTCTACATCGTGAGAGGGAGATTCTGAAGACGAAATTTAGGAACGGTAACAGTAGCTTCTCTTCAGCAATTCAAGCAAATGATAGGACCTTAAGCTCGAATCGAAAAGCAGGAAAATGCTGATTAGATATATATAAGGAGGCACATGGCACACAGAGTTTGCAAAGCGTTACAAAATCCAACCCGTTTCAAATAATAAATACCAAGCCTTTTCACTTCTCATCCAGAATCCCCCGTTCAACCAACTCCTCACACTCCCTCCTCACCTCTCTACAATACCCCCCATCAAAAGCAGTAGCGCGAGGCACCGAACTAGCACCAGGTAAAAGCTTAGTTTCATCCGCCAAATCCCTCAAAGTCTCAAATCCTCCCTTCCAACACCGTTCAATAACTCTATCCAACTTATCCTCCCCCAAGGGCGGAAATCTCATCTCCTGAAAAAGATCAACCACCACAGGCCCGTCTTCAGGAGCGATAGATCCATCGTCATATGGTTCATACCCACGAATCAACATATACAACACAGACCCAATAGCGAATTGCTCATACCGGGCACCATTATCCCCAAATGATCCACGCTTATCACCAGCCTCTTTGCCGAACACACGCGCCCACGGAGCAGCGCTCCCTTCTGCGGGTGTCCCAAACTCTTGGACACAATCAAAATCTGTAAGTTTGAGATGCTCGTTGCCGTCAAGAAGTAGATTGGGCGGTCGGATATCTGTATGGGCATATCCGAGAGATTCAAGCCACGCAGCCGCACTCGATAGTTCCATGATCCATCGCTCGACGAGGCTAAGGGGCTCTCTTTTCTTGACTTCAATAAGACTACCCCCAAGGGGCCCTTCGTCCCGGATTTGATGTTCGCGCAGCCGTTCGTCCACAGTGCCACCTCTATAGAAAGCGAGGAAGTTGCCCGTTGGAACCCGTAAGAAACTCTGAGCGAGGTCTGGACAAGGAGGGTGCATCTCAAGTATGTCATAGAATTTGTTTTCGTGGGCGAATTGGTCGCAATCCTCTTCCCGAGGGGATTTCAAGGCAATGCGATCATTGATTTTATGGACCCATCCTATGGCCCCGAGGGAGATGAATTCTCCGCGAGATTTGGGGATTTCTTTTCTGGCGCGTAGCATGTTGCGTGCGTGTCTACTATTAATGATATAGAAACGTTGCAGAGGATTCAATAGGAGTGAGAGGGTCAGAAGCTATAATTTTTACGTTTATGCGGCCGCCGCAAAACACGTGAGCGAAGCGCCCAACAAACCAACAACCTCAGCCCCAAGTTTCCCGCCCTATCTAGGCAGGTATCAAAAATTGGTCACAGTACCTCTTAAACCACCTTTTTATTGGGAGATCGACTGTTTTCATTGTCACGCGCCTTTGTACCCAAGCGCTTAATCCATACTGCTCTTTACTCGGTGTTCTGTGAGAAGAAATGGTCTCGACCTTACTTGGGTTCAGTGGTCAAATCATGATTCTGAAAAATCATGCGCCACCCAACAATTTCTCGGCCGAGTATTCGGTGCATCTCAGAACAAATATCTATATAAGCTGCCCTTTCCTTCATTAAGTAGCTTCTCATTCAATACCAAATTTCCTCTCAGCATCTCTAGTTGTGATCAACTGTCTGTTACTTTATCTTCTCGCTTCTTACCTCAGCCTCCACACGAACAAACTTCGCATTCCTCTATTCTTCAACGGTATGTCCTCAATACTTACCACCAGCCATCAGTAATGATGGTTGGCAGCTGGGAAGAACCCGACTAACCGTTCAGCAGCACCTGTCATCATGTGCCAATCAGTTCAACCCACCACCAAATACCTTTGCCGACATACAGTTGATGAGCCAGCCTACACTCAACCGTATCAGGGCTGTGGAGGCTGTGGAACAATACAGAGACATGCACGCCTTGGCGCCACCACCAAAAGAGTACCTTGCGACGATTGCCAGGCAAACGGCGATTGGGTCAAAATCCAAGGCAAATGGGAGAGGGCGTGAATCTCTCGCGTATTTCGAATGTAGTCCTATAGGGCAATGTAGTCGAAGAGGGAGGAAGTTAGCTGGCGGCTCTTCTGAGCCTGACGAGTTTTAGCTACTGGAAGTTCACAGAAGTGATTTGGGAAGAGAAGCAAACGAAGGAAGAGTCAAAGGAGGAGGGAAAGCAAATGGGAAACAAACCTTCACTATGTATCTTGTCACAACGCTCATTTTATAGATAACTTTTTTAACCATGCTGTAATACCTGACCTTCGCTGTGCAGCACACCAAGGACTTGCGGTGCCTCTATGTGTGAAAAAAAAACCTGCCGAATTAAGGCACACTAGCTCATGACTTGATGTAACTACAATCACTTGATAAAAAGCTGTAAGGCTTGTTAGACTTCTTCTGGGTACGCTCTAGGAAAAGATCTGACTTTTTCTTATGTTCTTTTGACTATATTCAGCCTCCGTGATGTAGTGGAAATGGTGGACTTTTAATAGGGCACCTTGTGCCTCACATCGGCAGGTTGTTTTTCACATTTATCGGGAGCCGTGATCGCTGGCACAAATAGCTCTTGGAGTCAAATCTCGCTTTCCACTACTTGTATGCCTTGTCAGATCTATTCACATGAAAGTCCTCCTTCCGAAATATAACGCAACATGTGCGCCCTGGTCCTATTATCTGAGAGGAGGATCAAGAGAGAAAAAGGTCACCCGTCCTGTAGGATATTTAACGTTAGTCTTATATCTTACACTTACTATAACAAACCCAACAAATCAAATGTATAATAGGGTTTTCTAAATGAAGCTTATAAACTCTACTATAGAGAGTTTCGTTTTATAATCTAGTAATACTAGAGACGTTTCTCTATTAAATATAGTAATATACTATTTAAATAAATTATACTAATTTATGTTTTCGTACTTAATTAAAGATTTAGAGCTCTAGTTATATAATAGTCGATAGTTTAGTAAGATATAATAAACTTTTCTCTATCGAATAAGCTTATAGTTAATAGTCTAGTATCTATAGTACTATATAATAGTAACTTATAACTGGTATTCTATAGAAGATCTAGAGATATATAGATATTTCTATCTATTTATAATATAATTTAAAAGTTATCTAGTATAGAGCTACCTTCTATAGAAGAATCTAGAATATCTATAAAATACTACTTTTATATAATTTCGAGACCTATAAATAATAATCTAGACTCTAAGATAGTTATATATATAAAGCTCTTAAGAATTAGATAAGCTTTATCTATTAACTCTACCTTTTAAATTTTCTAATATCGCGTCTTTAAATCGCTCTATTCTTATAAATTCTTACTATATAAATACTAATATTATTATAAAGAAATTTAATATATATATTAAAGTATAATATCTAATCTATAATATAAATAATTCTTTTAATACTATAAGTAGAGATAGTACTTTATACTAGTATATTATATTAATAAATCTAGAGATTATTATAATAGACTATAATTAAGAATAATAAGAATATAAATATTAAGAAAGTAAGTTTTATTTTAAAGTCTTTATTTTTAAGCTTTTTTAAGTAAGAATTAAGATTTATATATATATAAATTTACTACTTTTTAAGTACTCTAGTATAATAAAACTTATACTATCTAATAAAGATAATCGTTTTTAATAAGCTAGTTACTATATAGAGAGGTTTATATTATAGAGTATTTACTTAGAGGTAAACTTATTACTTATATAAAGTAGTTAAAGCTAAAAGGTATTAATAACTAAGTAAACTAAGTTAAGTATAAAACTTCTATCTTATAGTAGATATACTAGTCTTATATAGAATCTTTATTCTCTAGTATTAGCTTACTAGACTAGTTACTCTATTAATATTAGACTAGTAGATAAGTTACTCTATCTAGTAAGTTATATAATAACTAATAAAGGAAAATCTCTAGATTACTTAGCTAGCCTAAGTATCTCTATTTACTATAAGAGTTCTAATAGTACTTAATCTATTAGAATACTATCTAGTCTTTACTTATTATCTAACTAAATATATAATTTATAATACTATTCTCTTCTTAGTTTAGTATATCTTTATACTTAAGTATAATCTAAGAAATATTATTAGAAGACTAATAGAATTCTCTCTCTTTTAATATAACTACTCTTTAATTCTTATAATATACTAATTATAAAGCTTTAGACTAAGTAATTAATTTATCTAGAAAGAAGATAGCTCTATATTCTTAATATAAAAGTACTAGAAAAGAAGAGAAATATTTTAGTTTCTAGAATTTAAAATTATTCTAGTATAGTTAGTATTCTTTTATAAATAACTCTTATAATATTTAAGTTATTAACTATATACTAGTTACTAGTAGATAGTAGAGTATAAACTTCTAGATTAAATAACTAGATAATAAGAAGAAGAGTTATACTATTATAGCTAGAACTATAGCTTATATCTATTAACTAAAGAAGTATAAGTATATACTCTATAAGTATAGAGAGAGAATAATAGTAGTAGATCTTAACTTACTTAATAAGTTAGATATTACTAAAGATCTAGAGAGAAAGAAAAGAAAGAAGAAATAGAGAAGAAATAGAGAGAAGTAAAGATTATCTATCTCTACTACCTCTAACTCTACTTCTAATCTAGATCTTAATCTAGCCTTCTTTTCTACTTTCTCTTCTAATTATAAGATATAAGTTACTTAGACTAGCTAAGTGATCTAGAGATTTTCTTTAATTATTATATAACTATAAATAATTATAATATAGTTTATTAGTAAGTGGATTATATTATCGAGTTAATTACTTTTTCTTAGTATAAACTTCTAAAAATTTAATATATATTTTCTTAACTATTTATTATAGAAATTTAAACTTAAGAAGAGCGAATTATTCTAGCTATTAAGACTATTTAAACGTCTAAAAAACTAAGTAAACACTCTATAGCGAAGATCTATAAAGTACTATATATAACTCTTTCTAATAGAATAGCTAGCTAAATCTACTACTCTAATTCTAAAGCTAATTATTATAAGTTAACTAAGTTAGAGAAGGAAGTAATTATTTAGTATATACTTAATATAGATTCTAGAGGATTTATACTCTAGCTTACTAGTATAGAAGATATAGCTAATTTTATTCTTAAATTATAGAAGAGAAGATATATTAGTAAGCTCTAGATATATTAATTCGTATAATAATAACTAGTCTTAAAGATATATTTTAATCGTGTTTATAACTTCTAAAGAGTCTTATATAAAGATTCTAAGCTTATTAGTATATAGTTTCGACTAGTAGAGTATTAGAGCGTGTAGTAAATACTTATAAATTAAACTATAGAGGTAGACTTTATATAAGAACGAATAACTACTATTCTAAAGTAGAGTTCCGACGCTCTCTATATATAATAGAACTAGCTATATATTCTCTTTAAGTATTATATATACTATAAACATTAACTCTATAACTCTACTATTACTACTACTACTTGTCGCTAGGTGACTAAGACTACTCTACGAGTACAACCTCTAATATAGAGAATATAAGAGTAAAATATAGTATTTAAGACTACGATTTTTAGAATTTCGACGAAACCGAGTTTATAATAGATATTATTTATTCTAGAATAGTTATTACTTAAGTAAACTAGCGTAGTAAAGATAAGGTAGTTTAGCTAGATAATCGAGAATAGACTATAGTAATTATCTATATTAATAAGAAGAGCTTAAGTATTTCTCTATTCTTAGTAGTTTAGAGTAAGAACTATCTCTCTAACTAGTATACTAATAGTAGCCTTCTATCTAACTAGGTTATTAAACTAATAAGTAATAGTTAGATAAATAATAAAATAGATCTAGAATAGTTAAAGTACTTTAATAAATATACTATAGCTTATATAAAGAGTCTATATTAAATACTAGTTTTAGATAGATATAAGAGTTATAAATTAGCTAAGTTCTAAGAGTATAATAAGATATATAATATTATTACTCTTAGACTATCTTCTTATTTATTCTATCTAATCTAACTACTTAATATTAGATACTATAGTATTTTAAAACAAGTGTATAGTTAGTAGATTAAGACGTTTATTAAGGTCTATATTAACTATATTATAAAGGTTAAGTTCTTTCTAGTCTTTATAGTAGTATATAAGGAAATAATAATAGTTCTAAACTATTAGACTAGATTCTATAGAGCTGGCCTAGTACCTTTTAACCTGTAAGTAGTTCTTTTAAAGATTAATATAAGGTTATAGACTCTTACTCTCTCTCGGCTATCTATTATAAATCACGTGTATACGTGATAAGTAAAGACTAGGCGACGTTCTAATAGGTTAAGTACTATTATATACTCTTATAGTATTAGAGGATCACCTAGGTTAGCTAAGCGATCCAGTGATTTCATTACATTAGTATTACGTGACGAGCGATATAGCTGACGTGTCGACTATGTCGACTATAGCTAAACAGTTAACTATAGCGGCTACGAGTAGGAAGGTTCTATATAAGACTAGTACGTCTACTATTAGATAGAAGCTTTATACTTAACTTAATATTATATTATTATTACTATCTTAATAGCTTTATAGTTAAGTAACAAGTTTATCTCTAAGTAAACATCTAGTTCGCGATTAAACCTCTTTATAAGTAATAAACCCTAGCGATACTTAGTTACCTTAGTTAGTTAGTTTAAGAATCGTTATACTATCTAGTACTAACTCTCTTTCTTAGATGTTCTAGACCTCTTTAAATCTAACTAAAGTACTTTTATAATTAACTCTTATATAAACTTATATAGCTTATTACTAAGGAAGCTTACTAACTCTACTTTTTTAAATAGTTACTATATTAGTAAAGAGTATAGAGCGAATAGTATATAAGATAACTCTTTTATCTATAGAGGTCTATACTCTTTACATAGTAAATAAAGCTCTAAGTAAACGCTATAGAGCTAAAAAGACTTATATTTATTAAGAGAGAGTACTTATAGTAGAGGATGTATAGGATATTTTAGCTTAGAAGAATATAGATAAGTAAGTATAACGCGACGTATATAAGGCGAGGTCTAGTTATAAGAACAGGTAACCTTCTAGATAATACTATAGAACTTATAGAAAAGCTAGTTATAACACGCGAACTTATTATAAAGTTATAGATATATCTAGTTCGTTAGATTCTAAGAGCGATAATTAATTTAATATATTATAGTTAATTTATTTAGATATAAAGTTTAGTACTAAGGAAAAGTAATTAACTTAGTAATATAATCGACTCGCTAATAAACTATATTAATAGCTTAGATAAGCTAGTATAATCTAGCTTAAAATAATTAGAGTAATTATTATATAATCTATAAATAGAAAGGTTCTATATAAGACTAGTACTTCTACTATTAGATAGAAGCTTTATACTTAACTTAGTTTACTTACTTATTAATATCTTTTAGCTTTAACTACTTTAGATAAGTAATAAGTTTACTTCTAAGTAAATAACTTATAATTAAATCTCTTTATATAGTAACTAACTAGTTAAAATAATTACTTTTATTAAATAGTTTAAGTTTTATTATAATTACTTTAATAGTCTATCTAGTATAAGTTTATTACTATATAAGTAGAGTAAATAATTACTCTATTTATATAATCTAGAAAGACTATATAACTTCTTAGCTATACTTAAAAGATAATTAATAATTAAGACTCTAAATACTCTAAGTTATACTAATTAAAAGTTAGTATTTAAAATATATAGCTAGCTATAGAATAGTTATCTTATCTTTAGAATTTATATTTACTATTTTCTACTTTACTAAGACTAAGCTATAGTACTAAATACTTAAAAGCTCTTTCTAGTAAATTTAAAGAAGTTATATTATAAAATATAAGACTACTTAGAGAGTCTTATTTAACCTCTCGACACGCTAGAGCTGCTCGAAGCTCTCGGTTCGCGCTTTTACACCTCTGTTCTATACGTAGTTATATACTATATTAATTAATCTATAATTTAATTACTAATTTTTAGTTAAGATTTACTAGAGGCTATTAATCTAATCTAATTGTTTCTGTCCCTGCTTAAAAGCGTTCAAGGCTGGAAAGGTGAGATGACATCTAATCTAGCAAGCAAGCTATTCTCGCTTTGTCCTCGAGTATATCAACTCCTTACAAAGATCACAATTCAAATCACACTAAGTCACATCAAGAATCACAATTCACGTCACACCAAATCACATCAAAATCACAAATTACATCACTATCAATCAACCCAAGCACACAAAAAGGGTAGAGGTATTTATCAATTCTCATTATGATATTACTTATCTCCCTCCCACCCATTCATCGCCCTCACCATCTCCCACCCCTTCCTTAATCTCCCACCCATCTTTCCACACCATAATATCCACTCATCTCATCTCCCTCCAAAAACGGCGACCAAAATCCCACACCCCATCTCAAAATTCCCAAATATTCATACAACAATAACTTGCCCTCCTCTACCTCCTCCACTTTCTTTTCCCATTTCCACCACATCGTCTTCCCCTCCCTACCCCGCCGTCATCTCATCTCCACTCCTCCCCCAAGAAAAACACTTCCCACCATGTCAACTAAAAAGACCAAAAAAAAGAGCAAAAAAAAAAGAGAATTAATGCCCCGCGCCGCATCACTCCTGGTATCCGCTGCAACGCAAACGCAAATGCAAATGCATATTCAACACTAGACAAGCAACAAACAAACGATGCATCATTCATCTCCTGCTCACAAAAAAGAAAAAGGTAGTATAAAAAAAAAAGGGTAAAAAGAAAGGGAGAGAAAGAATCAAGCTCACAGAGCATTAACTATCACGTCTTTAGCGCGAGACTGCAAGAAGAGAGAAAAACGCCACCCACCACCATCCCAAGTGCGTGGCAGTTCTACATGCTTGTATGTGACTAGAAAGAAAAAGTGAGGACGAGGAAGAAGATATGTACAAGCGGTTTTGTTCGTTGGGTGTTAAGGGGGTATTTTGGTTATTCGTCTCATCTCATCTCGTCTCATCAACACCAAAGATCCCGACTCAACGTATCCCTTCTCAGCTTCGTCTTCGATCTCGTCGAAGATGAAGAAGCGGTGCGATTCCTCCCCACCGTCCCACTCCCAATATCCAGCGTGAAAGCGACGAGATTGATCGTATTGCTGTTGCCGAGTGGGATGTCCATCGCAGCGCGGTTGGTAAATGCTCGCTTGGAGATGAAGCTTTGGATGGAGGATTGTGCCGTAACGGCACTATCGAGAGTCTTCTGCTGCATGATATAGAGAACTGCGACACGGGCGAAATCTAGGACTTCTTCCGTGACGGTGAAGACGGCGGTGGGATCGCTGTTGATGGCGGAATTGGTAGGTGAAGCTGTTGATGTGGGAACTGCTGATGTATCGACAACGATACCGTTCGTTGGCGCGGCGGAAGATGCGGCGGCTGAGGCGGATGAAGGGACGACCAAGAATATCGTGCTACTAGGCTGGGGTGTTCGTCGAAGCTTTTGCGTGACTGAAGGGGAGTTGGTGGGGACTGGAGTCACGATATCGTTGGCATTTCCACTTCGTGTGGACAAACCATCGAAAGTCACTAAAGCGTTCTCTGATCCACAGGAAAGATTTGCGGAGTTTAATCGAGCAATGAGTGTCTCTGCAGTAAGCGGGATTGAGAAGTTGGCGGCAGCAGTCGATATCAGGCGAGGAATTGACTCTCCCATGGTGACATTTGAAAGGCTTCCCAAGGTGACAGTTGTGCAACCAGTAGCTCCAGCAACATTGCAAGTGGTACCAGTAAACCCATTAGTGCATACACAAGCGCACGCTCCATTGTCTATCAGATTTAACCCCCCATTCTGACAAGCTGTGGCTGGGTTCGATTGGCATTGCTGGCCCGCGGTCTCTCCTTGAGCTGTAGGCGTTTTGTCGATTACAAGAAGTTTTACTGGAACAACAACCGCGGCGGCAACGATAATTAGGAGAATTATTAAGATGACGATTATGCCCCAGCATGGAAGACCACAGCAGCGTCGCTTATTAGAAGTTTTCGTCTCAGAACCATCACGGTCCATGTCCCGGTATCCCTGGGGCCAAGTAGAAAGAGGTCTATTGCTGTTGTTTGGAGTACCCGTTCGAGGAGTTGCCATTCCAGGTGGAGGAAATGATGCGAGCATACCTGAAAGACCTGAGCGGTGCTTGTCTGGTTCTGGGGAACGTGCTGCTACAAATGGTTAGCGAGGAGAATATACTTCACAACATTGAAACTTACGAAAATCTCGCTCAAAGTCCTTCTCGTCCATTGGAAAATCGGTTAGATCATTCAATCGACTGCCCGGTCTCTTGCCTCTGTCCATCATAGCCGCTAGTCGCGTAGCTCTTCGAATCAAGTCTGGTAAACTTGTCAAACTTCCTCTTGCCTCTGCATCTCTAACCGCATCAATGTCCAGACGTGGGGGTCTTCGAATTGCCGATAATCTGCTGAAGCCACTAGGGCTTGGAGTTCTTGATGCTGCCAATCCTGCACCTGCAGGTTGTAGATTATTGGCTCCCAGCATCTCGCGAGATTTGTTGCCAGATTCCAGAGAGTTGGAGATGGGTGATACTCTCTCGTCGCTCGTGATGGCGTAGGCGAGGGTAGGTACTGTTTCCGAGGACGATGTTGACGGCTCAATTAGACCAGTTCCACCAGCAAGAGGCGAAGTAACCATAGGCCAAACCATCTCACCGGGGGCCTTGCTCGGATTCTTCGACATGGGTAATATACTTGATGATGCAGTTGCAGACATGGGCCACATTGTTTCTCGGTCGGTACCTTGTGACGCTGGGCTAGCATTTTCTGGCGTCTTTCCAGGATTCAGATTGAAAACATCTCTTCTATCCAGTTTCATTCCCTGCTGTGGTTGAGGAGATGGTCGTACTTGTTCCGTCTTTTCTGAACTTCTCGTATTGATCATCGAAGGTTTCGCTCTCTTCCCCATACTCGCGCTTCGTATCAATCCCCTTTCGTCGCCCTCCTCAAAATTAGTTGAGTCTCTAGAATCGCCTCTACCATGCACAAAATCCCGTTCAAATTCCGCCTCTGGGCTCTCATCGTCGTACTCATATTCAGAACCCCAACTCGACGGTATCGCCGCACTTGATGCATACGATCGATGTGATGTTTGCGTCCTTGGGCTTTCCTCTGGAATTGGCGACACAAATGAGGCTTGAGAGTAATATGATGATGCTCCCCGCCTCGAACTGGGAGGTGGGCCTAAATGAACGCTCCTTCGAGGAGGAATTACTGGTACAGGAAAATCTGGTATCGTTCCCACGGAGGATATTGTTGAGACTCGCGATGATGGTGTCAATGGCGAGTTCATATCAGGCGAGTTTGATTCATACTCATCTTCTGACGTTGGCCTCCACATAGGTTGTTGTTCGGGCGCATTTTGTTGCGGTCGGTATTGAAAGGAAGGAGTATGGTCTTGTAATTGTGATGCGTCAAGCATTGAAGGAACATGGCTTGGTCGTGGCGGTCGCTGAGGAGCTGGTCCACGTCCTGGTGGGGGTTGGTATTGCTGAGCCCCTAATATCTCCTGCGACTCAACCGCTCCTTGTAATGGCCATTGCGGTACCTGGGTCGGTCTTGATATCGCGACTCCAGTCATACTTTGCCCACTACTCTTCGATGATATTGGTGCCAGCTGAGGTCGCGGTCGGTTTGGGTTTTGCGCCTGTCGCGGTTCATACATCGGCGGTGGTGGCCCTCTCGGCATGCCTGGTCTCAATCCTGCCTCCATTCTCTCTCTCGCCGCCTTCACTGATCCACCTCCACTCATGTTGGCGTGGTAATTTCCTTGTGGCAGGCAATCCTGAAATCAAAGGGTGAATCACCCGGTCCTCGTGACCGATCCGACGCTTCGGAACCTTTTCCCTTTCTATTGCGCCTGCGTTTGCATATGCATGAAGCCGTTGCTTATGAGAAGAATCACTGAAAGCTGGCAACCGTGGTATGATGAAATTTTCGTGTCCGTGGTCGAGTCCTGTCCAACACACACGAGAAAGCACAACGTCGTCGGAAATGTAATATGTACGTATCGAAAGAAAGGCGGTGCAAATGTTGCCAAAGGGTGCAAAGTAAATGGGTTTGGGAATGGTCGAATTCCAAAGTGAAAGAGATATGCGCGTTTGCTAAAGAGCGTGGTCGGTCGCTAGGAGCCGAAAGAATAGACAAGAGATCGAGGTCTATGTTTGGAGAAAGGTCTAATGGTGTGAAGTGGGTCGCTATCGCATTTCATGGATGAATCTGTGGCGACTCGTTCTATTTTCAATCCGAAAGGAAAGCCTATTTTTGTTGTATTATCCCCTAACTTCGATAGCACTGCCGGCAGTAATTAGCATCCAACGACAACACAACCACCTTCGATCAACAATGCGGTGGTGTGGGGAAGAGAAGAGGAAAGTCGAGATGAAGAGATCTTGGGTGTTTTGGTAGGCTGGGAGGCAGGAAGGGAGACCATCCGATTCGAAACTGCAGGGCAGCTAGGATAGCCCGTAGAGAGAACCGCTTTGGGATAAGAGCCTCGACATTTGTGATAAGTGGATAATGACAGAATCGAAGTTCTAGGGAATCTTCCTACGCCGGTTTCCGAGCACTTGCTGGTCTTCACCCACGCCGCGGGGAGGAGGGCAAGGGAAAGGGAAGGGGAAAGTGTTTGAGTGTATCACCAAGTCTCCTTGCACCTAGTCCATAGTGACGAGGGCAGCCAGCAGCAGTGGTGCATCACCAAAGACACTGACTGTGGACACTGAATCCACCGTAGACACCACTGTGGTGTACTCGAGGACGGGTAGGGCAGTGGAAGTCGAGGGCTGTGGTGCACTGTGATGGATCTGAGGTTGCCCAGGTGTCGGATGTTGTGATACAACCACGAACATTTGGTGTTTCGAAATTCTTGACCCTCGGGGAAATCTTTCATGCGACGTACCTCGTTTCTCTTCTTGCACGAACGGTCGACGGCTATTAGTAGTTACACGACCCAAAATATCGAATCCAAAGCCACGCTACGCTGCCCACGCGCAATTCCAATGGGTGAGGGGTGAGGGATTGTACCACGTCGTCGCCTGTCAATAAACGTCAAGGTCGTCTTGTCTCGGGCAGGTCGGAAGGAAAATGCGAATGGAAGAGGAGAGTTCGTTTGATGTCGTCGATCTTTTTTGAAAAGGTACTAGTCTCTCTGCTGTGCAAGGCAAGGCAGGCAGGCAGGCAGGCAGGCAGGTTCGTCGTCGGTCGAAGTCAATCACGAAGAGGAAGTCGCCGTCGTATGACAGGACAGCTTTTGGACGTCCGACGTCAATTGCAAGGCAGGTCTCGACCACCAAAATGCAGAGTCAATTGAGAATTGATGGGATGGATGGAAAGAGAAATCGGTTTCCACGGTATCTGTCACGGGAGAATAATGGGCAATGGTCGGCAGCCAGAAGAAAAAAAGCGTCGAGCTCTCGGACGGTGGTGAAGCAGCGATCAAGCCTCCCAATATTGAATATGGCCAGGTAATAGTTGGTGGAGAAGAGGTGGAAATGTCGTCGTCGTCGATTTATCGATTTATCGAAGCTCGATTCCTCCCAGTCCCTTTCCTGCGAACCTGTTCTACACAACCTGCGCAAAAGATGCGTTTCTTTGAAAGAGAAGGGAAAGATTCTGCAGATGCAAAATGTCTCAAGACCAAGACAAGTCCCTACTTGCCACACAGCAGCATTCAATTGCTCTTGTCTCGCAGATAATACCGGGCCCCGGAAATTGAGGACCTGCTCTTGATTGGATTTAATGAATTTAATCTGGACTTTCGCTCGCGGTCTCGCAGAGGGTCCGTGGTGATGTGAGTGATGCGTGGTTCTTCAGAAACTTCCCCTCTCTAGTCAGTGGTCACTCCCCGTCACTGACTGCTGGATCATCTCTGGCCCGTCGGCTGGGATTACCCTGAACAAAGTCCGATCACTGGCGCACTGGGCTGCACTGATTGCAACGTTGAGGCCTGGGTGGCGGGGAACACCTCGTTTTCCTTCCCTGTCGCCGTCGGTATTCACCACTCACCGTCCTCGACCACTCCTCGACCCTCCAGCGGAAGGCCAGCGGAAGGCCTGTCAGATAGACCTTCAAGGGGCTCAAGCAGAAACACGCTATCCCTCGCTACGCAATCCACCCCCCGCAGCCGCATATCCTGACCACCATCCATTTCTTGGAGACGAGATGACCAGGACCTTCTTCCACAGCACCGACAGCCTGAGAAATACGCAATGGGTGGCTGGGGAAAAAGTGAAATACAGCCTGAAGTGGCAACTCAGCACTCTCGAGGACTTCCCTTTCACTGAAGAACTGGCCTCGAACTGGCCTCAAACGAGTAGTACGTACCCTACCGAGTGGAGGAAGCACATCTCAGCACGCGGAAAAAGGACCTCGTATCCTGTCAACAAGACCCATCACAGTGGACACGCATCTGCAGCGCACAGCACACCTCCATCGCCGGTGGGCCAAAATAGCGATTCCTCCGGGAAAAAAAAACATTGCAGGAAGCCCTTTGCTTACTCCGCCAGTATCGTGCCTTAGCGGTCATCATCAACACTCTCAAGATTCAAGAACTTCAACAGAGTTTCTTTCTGCCTGCCCAGCAGAGCACGCAGCAGAACGATTGACTTTCCGAAACTCCACCATGGACAACAGAAAGCTTACCAGCTGATCATCAGACAGTCCACTCCACCTGTTGGTTCGTCGAGGTACCTTCATAAAAGTATCACTTTCTTCAGCTCTTTGTCAACATCTTCCAGGTGGTATCAGCCCCGTGATCGCTCTCCCAACCACCAACACCAACACAGCATCCGACACGCCACTCTCATCAGCTACCCGCAATTTAGCTTACGTGGATGATGAGAAAAGAACCACTTCCTACAGTATCCTGATTCCAGAAAATCAGCAGCGCGCACTCAAAATAAATACGGAAATCTACGGAGTCCAGTACTATACTACGTAGTAGGTAGGATTGAGAAGGGACATGGGGATATGGGAGGGGATGCCAGGAGGGGATGTGATGAGATGACGCTCTTGTTTCATGTTGATACTGATGATGTCGGCTCGGTCGGGTAGTAACTATTCTATTCCATTTTTGCTCTCTAAAGTAGTACTATATATTACGAGACCGTTAAGTAAGGCCTCTCGTATACTATAATAATTTTAATAAAGCTTTCTATAAATATATTAAATAAAGTGAAATAAATATAAATCTAAATATAAAGATAAGTAGATAGATTTATTCTACTCTACTATATCTCTCTCTAGCTTAGAAGAGTATAGTATATACTAGACTAGTCTTATCTTATTCTAAGTTAAAAGTAAATAAAGTAATATAAAGAGATTTAGAAGAGAGAGAGAAAAGAATTTAAGATTTAGTTTATACTCTTTAGTTATAAAATTAAAAAGAAAATAAAAGTATAGTTTTATTAATAATAAAGAATTTCTCTAGAAATTAAAATAGAATATAATATAAATTCTTTAGAGTTTATTAGTATAAGTAAAGAATTATTAAGACTTAGATTAATAATTAAACTATAATAAAATTCTTAATCTCTTAATTAGTTTATATTAATAGTCTTAGAGCTTAATATCTAGAATTCTATAGATTATTTAAAAGTATATAGAAAGTATATATATATTTTATTAAAAAGAGACTATAGAATATATTTAGAAAAAAGCTAGTATCTATAGAAAGCTCTATAGATATCTAGAAATATAGCTTTTATATAATTTTAGTATAAATAAAAATCTATTATTATTATACTAGTTATATTTATTATAACTTTAGCTATTAGTTCTCTATAAATTTTTTAACTATTAAGATATTATCTCTAAAGTAATCTTAGATATTCTAAAAGTCTATTAACTTTAATATTTTTAAGCTATTTATAATAGTATAATTATTAAAGTATAAAAAGCTTAATTACTATAGATATCTAATACTTATTTTTAGAATACTAGTATATATATTATACTAAAAGATTTATATAGTACTTTATATTATAATACTATTTAAAAGCTTAAATCTAAAGTATTTTAATTAAGATTATATATAGCTAGCTAAATTTACTTCTTTTTATATTATTTTATCTTAACTTCTAAAACTTTTAGAAATTTTATAGTTTTAGAAAAGATTTCTTTAGAAAAATCTATTCTAATTTTAGCTTACTCTAGATATTTCTAGAGTAGTACTATCTATAGATAGATCTAAAGAAGTCTCTTCTATATACTAAGCTCTAAATAGTCTATTAATCTAGTCTAATTTAACTATTTCTTATATAATTTAGTAGTTAAATTCTTTTATTCTTTTACTTATAGCTCTTTTATTTAAACTAACTTTTAAGAAGTATTTAAAATAAACTTATTTCTATATTTCTATTATTCTTAGCTTACTATTATCTAGTATATTTATATTTTATATTTCTTTCTTCTCTACTCTCTTTTACTACTTCTTAATACTATATAATTACTCTAATATACTAGATATAAGATAATATTCTTAAGTTTCTAAAATTATTACTTTACTATAGTATCTTATATAACATTCTCTAGAGTTTTTCTTATAATTCTTCTTAGTCTTTTCTCTTAATAATAGTATAAAATTTCTCTCTTTAAAATCTATATACTATAGTCTTCTAATAATAAAGAATACTAAAGACGTCTAAAAGAATAAAATATATCTTTTAAGATTAATAAGCTACTTTTCTTAACTTCGAAAGATGTCTTTACTTTCTATATACTAGGAATCTATTTTTTATCTAAACGAGTATACTTAGTAAATAAAGTAATATAAAGAGAAAAAGAAAAGTAGAGAAGTATAGAAGTTACTTAAGTATAAGTTAAAAATATTCTTACTATCTAAAGTAGAGAATAGACCTCTAAACTATTTACTTTCCTTTAATACCACGGATGATTCCTCTACTACTACCGCATTCAATTTGAGTCCAAGTTGTAGAGTCTATTACATCGATTTACAAATTGCCTTCACAACCATCATGTCGGGCAGAATCTGGTCTTTTGCTGTAATTACAACAAAGCTGTCACATACGACCATAGACTGAGGAGAATTGGGCATCCCGTCCGCTCTGCCATACACAAGCCTCAGATCGGCAGATTAGTAGTTGGGTGGGTGACCACCAGCGAATACCTGCTGTTGTATGTTTCCGTTCTTTTTTGCTCTTGAAAAAAATACACAATCGCCAAGGTTTTTTAATGCCACGTGACTTGTAAACCTGAGGTCGTTCTCTTGACAACCACAACACTATTACGAAAGAAAGAGGAGCTATTGGATTCAGGGTAATGTGATTTGAAATGAAGTTATGCTGGAGATACAAGTAACAAGACCAACTTACATCTCTAAATACTCTTATCAATCTCTTCCTTACATTTTTCCCGTCCTCTACGCATGTCTTCTTTTCGACAGCTGCCACGACTGCAGAGGCTGAGACTGAGAAAATTGAGGTTGCAGAACTTGAGGCAGCAGGAAGAGGGGCCACGCTGGGCTAAACAAGGTATTTTATTTTCGAAGAGACCAGCTTTTAAAAAACGGTGCCTTTTTAACCGAGGATTGAGGATTGTACATAAGGTACATTAACTACTTTTGAGCATCCTGGATAACAGTTTCCACTCCTATTTCTTCTATTTAATGCTGATTTCGCTCCTGATAACTCCAGAGAGATATCATCCTTGGGGAGTTCCTTGAAGACGCTCCAAGATGCCGCTCACTGTTAGCGAATTTTAAACCTTGTCTTACATTGATTTGTTCCACATACTTGACGCGAGTTCTCCATTTGATTATTTTTTATTACGAGCATTGTTCTTCACATATAAAAGAATAAGGGGGCAAAGTTTCCAGCCGCAACCATTTGTTTTTGGTCCGTTGCGGAGGATTGCAGTTCCATGGTGACAAATCAAGTGATTTTGAGAATGGCTACTTTCTGCGAGCCGAAGGGAAATTTGAGGACTGTGCCGCAAAACAATGGGCTTTCCACGTAAAACGCTTTTCTTCTGACCAAAAATATTAATAATTGTATTTGTAGTGTCCGTCAATTACCACTAATTGTATTCTCACGGCGGAGTTTGCCGTTTTCGGAGTAGTTGACAAATCAAAGATTTGCTCTTATGACCAAGTCTCGCTTATGAACTTTGTAGGGCAGTACCATCAGCTGATATAGAAAGTTATAAGTAGCTATGACTTGGACTGCTTGTGTTGTTTAGATCTTTCCACCGGTCTTAGTTTCATTAAATACTATGATGTTGTCTAATACACTCTTTAACCTGTTGGTACTAGCAACACCATTGGTCAATGCCGACAACTTCAATTTTCCTTTTTCCACTTCTCAGCCCGTCAAGTTTCAAGCCTCAGTAGATCCAAAGTTTATAGAACAGACTGTGTTAAAAGCAAGTCTCTACCGCCCATCAAAGGATCTCAAAGATGATAGCAACCCGGCTTGGATCGAGGGACCTCCTTCGGAAAACATGACCGCGCTCGCAACATACTGGACAGAGCACTATGATTGGTTCAAAACCCAAGACCAGATCAACGGAAACTTTTCCCATTACGCTTTCGCCGTCCCTCCTATCCAGAACTCGAAATTCCAACACGAGGTCCCACTTCATTTCGTCCACGAACGTTCCGACGACGACGACGCCATCCCGATTCTCCTTCTCCACGGCTGGCCATCCAGTTACCTGGAATGGGAAAAAGTCATCGCACCCCTCGTTTCCCCCATCAACGCCACAGCGCAGCGTTTCCACCTCGTAGCTCCAGATCTGCCTGGTTTCGGCTTCAGTCCCGCACCAGAATACTCCGGTCTAGGACCCAACGAAATGGGCTTAGTTTTTGACTCCCTCATGCACACATTGGGGTATTCAAAGTACGGAGTCGTGAGCACAGATCTCGGTTGGTGGGTTGGAATGTGGATGACCAGTTCAGTAGGCGAGAATCTCCTAGGACACTTGACGGATTTCTTCATCACACCACCTAATGCTACGGATCTCGAACGGTACGCTCAGAACCAGACTACAGCGGTGGAAACGGCTTATATATCCAGCTTCAACGCCTGGTATAGCCTTCATTCCGCATACTCGACGATGAATTCTCAGAATCCGTTGCTTGTTGCTCAAGCAATGACGGATACTCCTGTTGGGTTTGCGGGGTATATCTGGAATCTGATGTACCAGGTTAGTGATGGGTATCGCTATACATTTGACGAGGTAATTACTAGCACCCTGATGCTCTGGATCCCAGGAACATTTGGGAATATCAGGAGTTATAGGGAATTCATGACGGTTCGTACATTTCCCATCCCTATCTTTTTCCGCATCACCAAACTGACACAACACGACACAGCCGGAGAGTTCCAATTTCCCTCTAACCAAGGTCCCTACGGGAGTTACTCAATGGGGCGGTCCCGACTCTCCAGACCAAAGGATCACGTCGTTCTACTCATCGGTAAGTTACCAACACTGGAATGACTTCCCACTCTATCATTCTGTTCCTTCTTCCTGGTGACAAGCTAATCCCCCATTTTCTGATATAGCCTCCGGATTGGTTAGCGCGCATCGCTAATGTCACGTATCTTTCCATCCATCCGAAGGGTGGCCATTTCCCAGCGCTTGCGCAACCTGAACCGTGGATTCAAGACGTGCAGACCTTTTTTGCGAAATGTGTTGGAAGATAAAATTCAGCTGAGGACAAATTTAATTAATAATGAGTGCGTTGATTTACGGAGAATAGCGGGGAAACGAGAGGGAGGAAACTTGCCTTGATAAGTTTTCTTGTGAATGTTCTATTCTCTTGATTCTAAAGCATTTGCCATATCTCCTTGGGAGTCGGAGTGAGTGGACTGGTCATGTACGAGTTTTACAATGAATGCTTGTATTCAAAGCCAAGAAGATGGGTTTTTAGTATAGCTTGATTTAACACGTTGTTGAAAAAGTTCTATTACTTCAATTAGAGGAGACAGCGAACCTAAGTGTTCGTGGACTCTAATTTGAAGTATGATATAGTTATCTCAGCATGCATTTGTTGTACATGCTTTGTCTTGGGTACCAAGTGGTGCCTGTGCTTAGGGAGGGGGAAGTGACGTTTCTGACTTATAGCAGTCTTAGATGACGTGGGAAATGAGCAGAGAAGAGTAGAGTGACGCGTACCTAATCTACTCTGCCCAACCAACTTTAAGTACTAGAGAGTAGTAAGTAAGAAAGTTATAAGTCTAGTAGTGTTACCTCTGTTCTCTAGAATTTTTATACCCTCTGAAAAGAGAGGTGCATAGTTTAGAATGTACTTTAGTCGTTTTGCTTTTAATTAGAGAGTAGAATTAAGAAGATCTCTAATATCCAAGTGGTATCTCAAAACCCATCAGGCACTCTATCAAGCTGCCCCGTGCCTCTCCAATGAAACTCCGCGAGTTCAAAGGTTTCCAGGCTAGCAAGTCGCTCTTCACATTGCAACTTGAAGACCAGCGGCAGACAACCATCCAAAGCTTCATGCAGCGAAGTGTAAACCAACCGTACATGTCGAAGGCCAGTCATCTTCGTGAGAACAATCTCACACATCTTGTCCCACGTCGCGACGGTATCTGGTTCTGTGCGGCCTACGCGGCGTTTGCTGTGGAAGTTTCGGGGGACGTACCATTTGATTTGGAGGTACTTGATGCTTGCCAAGCGGTGGGGGAGGAGGGTTTGGTGCAGAAAGAGGAGAGTTTGCGGGTGGTCGATGTCGAATGTGTTAGTGGTGTAGAGGATGTGTGATGCTTCGATGTACATCTGTCGGGAGGTTTGGAGGAGGGAGAGGGAATTGTCTGATGTTCCTTTTGTTCTGAGGTGCTCTCCGTAGGCGTAGGGTCCTTGTGGGACCTTTGTGTTATGAGGACGCATGTTTTGACATTCTCTTTTGATATCCCAGAATAAATCTGTGTCCGTATCCATTTCGAATCCTACAAAGTCATATGGAGAAGGGTTATGGCATCGGATGTGTCCTAGTCTCTTGGGAAGCTGGACTAGATGGAGAAGATCGTATCCTATGAGGTGAGAATATATCTGGAGCCGAATCTCACGAGGAAGAGATAGTAGGGCAGAAGTCTGGCTGAGATCAAGATAGGTGGTTGATAATGCTCGACGACGTTTAGGTAGAGGATAGGGTTCATTTCTTCGACGCTCGTTCATTACTCGTTTTCTCCTCCTTTTCATTTTCCATGGTAGGATAATTCCATCGTCGATGACTAAACCGAGGAAAGCTACCATTTCTAACATAGGCCAGAAATTATTCTTTATTTCGAGCCAGTTTTCCCGCCTTCGCTGAAGAAAGGTGGTAGGAGGAGAGGTATGATCATAGTGTTGAACCAAAGGAATTCTGGTGATAGTAGGTCCATTTGAAAGGGCACCACTTACACCGAGTTGGCTATTCAAAGACATTTCATGGGTAGATGAAGGTAGGTAGGTATTTGGTTGGAAGTAGGGTGGAGGAGAGACAACAGAGGTATAATCAGAAATCAACCCAAGGAAGGTCCAGAAGAATGTCAACAAGTAAGAATAGAGAGTCACATATGGCTAGCGCCTGATAAGTTTTCACCACACATTGGCATTTAACCAGAGGGCCACCAGTCGGCGGTGGTGGTGTGGTCGAGCGAGCTTAGTCATCGAAATTCAATTCCGACCTCCAACCCCTACATATCATGAACAACTGCTAAACTTTATCGCAACCTCAATCCCCCGATCCTCCGCAAACATGTCTATGTTCAGATCCAAGAAGCTGGATCTCGGTTGTTTTGTCAACATCAAGGTGATCCGCGATCACACTAAGAGGAAGGTCTTCGCAGAGAACGAGCCAGAGAGGTACGATCACCCCCTCCCCCAAGAAGACTTCTTCCTCAGAATTAATTGAAGTGCGCATTGATGGGAGAAATGTACTGACTTATACCTGTCAATCAACAGACAAGCGCTCCGATATATCATCCGCAATTTGGCTCTTCCCCAGCGAACCCGAGTACAGGCGCAATTACAATTAGCACAGATGCACTGCTACACACGCTCGACACAAATCAGAAACCGGTGTATAGAAGGAGGAAAGGGACGTGGTGTGTTGAGAGACTTTAAGATGACGAGAGTACGTTGATCCTATCGCTATCAGACTATTGCGCGCGGGGGTTACAATACTACTGTTGAAATCCGAGGACTGACAATGTTCTCTAGTATAACTTTCGAGTAAATGCCTTGGCTGGAAAACTACCTGGTGTGAAGAAGGCTAGTTGGTAGATGTGGTGGGATGGTGGAAGAGAGCGATGTATAATGAATCCCGGGCGAAAAAATACTATGTGTACAATATGGGCGGAGTTTGGGAAGACATCGATATCAGCTTATAAGCTGCGTTTTTTTGTCGATTACAGTGTTGATGCTTGGATTCCAATTGATTGGGGACTTTGCAAAGTTTGGGCGAAAAATCCACAGTTGGAAAGTAAATGTCCCAAAGCATCGTAGAGGGCCGTCGAGAATAAGACGGGATTTGGCTTGAACCATTTATTGGAGCGTTTGCTTCATGATGATATACGAAAATAACATATTGTAGGAACCAGGGAGGGAATCTATTTTCCTTCTTAACTCTTGGGAAATTACATACTCCTTTCCAATTTATAGACTCAAGCCTAAGATTACCAAATAAAGGTCATGATGGCGTTGAAGGCTGCATGCAGCAGCCATCCATGAATGTTTGCTTCATGCGTTGCCAAAGGCAAACAAAATCCAAACAAACTTCAATCCTGAAGTCAAACCTTTGCAAGAAATATTCTCTCAGACGGGTTTTCGTGTTCACCTCGCGTCAGGTTCAATTAATTCACCGATACGCGTAACTTTTAACTACCTTCACCAGACCATTTGCAATTGACCTACCCAACCACCAAGCTACTCCAACCTGTCTTCCTCTTCTCTTCTCCCGCCGACCAACAACACCACCACAGCTCCACCACAACCATGTTCCGCCGATTAGCAACCGCTCTTCCCAAAGACGCAGTCTATCCAGCAGACTTGAAAGAGCTTGGGTAGGATCATGCAATGATACCTCTGACTTACTTTGAAGCTGACAATTGGCAGATACTTCGTCACACACAATGATGAGATTCGCAGCATCGAGGACCCCAATGCTTACTTCAAGTTCTTCTTGACTAAGAATGATCGCCACAATTGCATGCAGCGCGAGGCTATGAATGGGAAGAATATATTCTTGCCCCGAGATTACAGAACTAATGATTTTGCAGAGGTCATTCGTAAGATCGTTGCCAAACGCCTCTCGTCACTCCGACTCGAGCCGCTCCTTCTCCCTCTTGGCGCCACACTCAAACAACCCCATCTTCCAATTTATATCTCGAGTGATATCACCTTGAAGAAGAGAGTGGTTGTATTATTCTACGAGCACACTCAAGACATTGGAGTCCTCGCGCATCGAGTTATTGGAGGAAAGGGTGGAATCAACCAGGGTTCTGTCATCAACCTTGTCAAATACATCCAAGCCCAAAAGTCCTTTGAGGATAACAATGACTGCCCTGGCATCATTCTAGCCAATATGGGTCAACTACGATGGTCGAGACGTTTGAAGAAGGCCATGACACAAACAAGCTGGCTTACTATCCCACAAAAGACCGCTGTAGAACAACCATTCCGTCATGATGCTGAGAAGAACTCTATTCCCGGCAACCGAACTACGGACGAACATGTCAACTATATCTTCAACAAGGTGATTGACGAGTTTTGCGATCCTTCTGCGAAATTTGATGTCATCGGTGTTTCTGAAGGTGCTGTAAAATTCGCCGAGTTTATGGATGACTTTGACAATTTCGGCAAATGGGGAAATAAAGTTGAGGCCTTTGCTGCGTTGCATACACACTTCGATGTTGGTGATATGAGAAATAACCATTTTGCACAGTGGTTGGATGAGGTTCGTGCATTACTTTTTATAGTGTCTTCTTCCTTCAATCTTATATTGGCTAACTAATATCAATAGCGTGGTCGAGTTTACGTTGTCTCTGATGAACCTATGGGTCAATTCATATGCGGTCCCAAGGGAACGAGGCACATACCAGCACACGGCTGCCCATGCTTTAGTCTCAATGAACCTTACTACAGCGAGCTCATGCTTCCCAAAGGCTACAAGGTAATTATTGACTGGTTCAACGAAGTGGTTGCGGACCCCGAATACATGAACCCGGAATTCCAGACGGTTACTATCGATGGTGCGGGCAACGAGAACGATAACGGACCGAGAACTTGGGAGGATGTTGTTGAGCCAGGAAAAGAGTGGGTTGCACACGATAGCTCTGAGAAGTCGGAGTCAGGAGTAAAGGTTTTTAAGGTGGAGAATGTTGAGGAGGATGATCCCGCGAAGGACAACCATATTAAGGAGAACGAGGTCAACGGCAAGGAGAATATTCACCCCGACTCGCCAGACGTTCCTCGCAACATTCAAATCGCAGTTCGGGGCGCTTTGAAAAAGCCACTTGCTGATGTTCCCAACGTCTTGAAGAATGGTCAATCGAGAGGAACAAATGGGGTTGATCAGCTCAAGGATAAGCCCGTGGAGGAGACACCTGATGATGCTAGCAAGGAGGATGTTCTCTAGATGCCTGTTGTATGGTGATTAACCAAGAGCTCCAAACTTGCCGAAACCATCGAATTATTGCTCGGGTACTTGAGCCAATCAGAAATGTGGTTACTTCATTTTACCGAAGTTCTCAAATAATGGGAAAATTGTTTAGGGATGTTTGGCAAAATTTAGTGGGCGAAACCCAAAGTCCTTCTCCATACCGAAGTGGTGACTAGGTGAGCAGTGTATTATAAAAAAAGGTCTTTTTAGAATTCCAAGTCTCTGGAATTATGTCTTCTTTTTTTCTTGAGCTGCAAGGTGACTTTGTAATGTTTCTCGACTCGGCCGCATGTGTGTAATTTCGGAAGGTTCGGAAATTCCAAGTTAAAGAGAGTGCAAGGACTCACTCATATAGGTTGCTTACCTTAGGTACTTGAGTCTTACGAAGTGGACAATTCGGAATTTATTCTGTAGTACTGATATAAAATTAGACCCACGCACCCAAAACAGTTAGCGCCCCGGCTCGGAACGATCCTCCAAAAATGATCCGATACCAACCCAACAAAAATCAACAAAACAAGCCACCTCTCAGGAGTGAAAAACAATTGTTCATCTTTACACTCTCTTCCCGCCTACCTGATCCTCTTCACAATGGCGCCGCCCAAAACCCCCAAGAAACACTTCGGTTCCAAGCCCTCACCGAAGAAAACCGCACCCCGGTCCAACACCATCCGGAATCTCACCATCATCTCCCTCCTCATCGGCGCCCTCTCAGCACTATTTTACTACCTCGATGGCCAATTGGAAAATTTCTACATCTTTGATCCGGTGCATTTGAATGATTTATCTCAGCGAGCTCTTGCTGCTCATGGGAATGATACGAGGAGTGTGGTGGGCTTCATTGTTGGGGAGTTGCAGGAAAAACTTCCAGGGGGTTATGTGAATTTGGATGAGGAGTGGGTGTTTAATAATGCTGGAGGTGCCATGGGTGCGATGTATATTATCCATGCTAGTATGTGTTCCTTCCTTTTAAGGGTGAATAAATAGGGGGTATGTCATGTGATTTGACATATAGATGCTAATTTTCTCAACAGGTATTACTGAATACTTAATCATCTTCGGTATCTTCCCTTCCTTGTCTTGTCCCTTTGCAATCCTCTAACACTTTTCTAGGAACAGCGATCGGCACGGAAGGTCACACAGGCCGTCACACAGCAGATGACTACTTCCACATCCTCGCCGGGACACAAACTGCCTACGTCCCCGGTTCCTACGAGCCAGAGGTATATCCTCAAGGGACTGTTCACCATTTACATAGAGGAGATGTGAAACAGTATAAGATGGACAGTAACTGTTTTGCTCTTGAGTACGCTAGAGGTTGGATTCCTCCTATGCTTGGGTTCGGGTACGCAGATACATTTACTAGCACGCTTGATTTTCCTACGTTGTGGAGGACTAGTGTTATTACTGGTAGAGAAATGATTGCAAACTTGTTGAGAGGGAAAATGTGAGGTTGCGATAAATAGGGGGTGGTTGTGAGAAGGTGGGAGGTCTCTTTGTTTTGAGACGCGAGGCGATAGGAAAGGGGTGGAGTTGTATGATAAGCCGTCCAAAAATGGTGCCTGTGTAAGAATAGAAAAGTTGAGAATACTTGATTACAAAAGATCAAAATGACCGGTAAATGTCGTCTTCCAAAATCGTGGCCACTTCATGAGTTTATCCAGAATCTGGGTATTTCCCGCTTCCAATTCTTCCGGTATTTTGGTATTGATGAAAAGGTCAATTAACATCAGGCAACCAGATAAATCGATAACTAGGCAACGAGATCAGAAGTGATAAGGAAGCATACGAGCGTGATTGTGATGTAGGACAATCAAAAAGTCAAGCCTCGGATTCTCAAAATAGTTCTCATGTAAAGCCCCAAGATCTAAGCGAAACAGAACAAGTAATAATCAACGGAGCAATCTTCCGAGATTTCTAGAACTGTTTGGAGCCACAAGACAAAGAAAATTTCAACGGGCGTCAAGGCAGCTTTAAACTTCTCAAGATAGTGTGTTCATTCAAGGCTCCAAGATGCGAAAATGAAATGCATACATGTATGATAAGAACAAAGCCATCAAGCCCAATCCAAATCAAAAGAGGGACAATCCACCAAATCACACCAAGCTCAAGAAAGTTGAAACCAAACTACTCGAAATCCCCACACCCTCAAAACCAGAAATCCCCAGACCCCCCCCCAAATTTTCGCCCCCACCACCCCCCTCCTTACCACCTAAGAAAACCAAAGGAAAAAGGCACTTAACACCTCCTCCACTGGATCCCAGTAACCCACTGAATCTTCCCATCAACACTATCCTCGGTAAGCTGGCCCTTAGCGCTAGAAACCGTGCTGGCAAGCGAGACCTGGGACTTGATGTTAATGGGCAAGTCGGCTCCGCAGGGAGACCAGATCACAGAGGTCATGGGGACGTCGTCCTCGAATTTGTAGTCTGAGAGGAGGGGTCCTTTGAAGGTGGATTTGGTGGTGACTTGGGCGGTTTCTGGGGGGGGGGATTTAGTTTTTTGTTTGTCTGTGAGAAGGGGAGAGGGAGGGAGGGGAGGGAAAAAATGGATACGAAGAAGGTGCGAAGGGATACATACGACCGGAGAAATAATAAGTAGCCTCTTGAGCTCCCGTGACTCCAGCATCGAGCTGCGCGAATCCACGATAGATGGTCTTCAAAATGGAATATTGGAAGCCTTGGGGATAATGGAGTTGCAAGTTCACTTGACAGAATTTACGACTTTCGGTAACGGCGATTCCGGGTCCAATTTGGGCGACGTATTTATCGAAGATGAGTGTGAACCTGTCTTTTCTTAGTATTTCTCCTGTATTTTGGTGGTGGGATGAAGAGGGATGTACACTTGACGATCAGCCGACAAGAATTGGCCAACAGTTCCTTGAGGGCAGCCTGATCCGGAAGTAGTGATGCCGTTGATGGTGACATTAGTTGGATTCGGGGTATTCTGACGGTCCTCGAGAATTGGAGAAGCAATCGCTGCCGAAGCAAGAGCGAGAAGGGTCAATGGATTGAAAAGCATCTCGACTGAGTAAAAAGTAGACTAGGACTTGAACTTGATATGAGGAAGAAAGGGGTTGGGATTGAAGTTAAAGAAGATCAAATCGGAAGGGATTGACAATCTTTTTATATTGCTCAATGTAATAGGTGTGCCTAACCATGGTTAACACAACCCATATTCCAAAAAGGGCCAAGAAGAACTTCGGAGCTTTGAAAGTTCCTTCTCCCGGAACAGATACAAGCAGATACCCTCGTATTCGATAATCGAAGCGGTTGAGCATGACCGCATGACAATAAGATGGTTTGGCGTTGCTCGGTGTGGGAGACTGATTTGACATTGCGACCCTCAGCTACCACTCACAGTTATTGTAAATATTCCGGTGCCTTATAAGGAAGCGTCCTGTATGGCTCTACCGCTTCCGGTGGCGTACATATTTTGTATGAAATTAGTTGAAACAAGACACACAAGTAAAAATACAGAAAAGGTTCGGAGAAGGGGAATGGCAGTGCTTCAGCTATTGTACAACCGAAACGGAGCCTTCCATCTAGAACGACTTGGCTTTATAAATCCTTTTACAAAGTTTGACGAGGTATTACCGAAGACAAAAAGAACTTGCTTGACATTACGGTATATTTAATACTATCAATGCATGAAGTAAAGTTCATGACGGTCGAGTATGTGTTAGTTAGTCATAATTAAGCGAGATGTTAAAAAGAGTAAGGTACCCAAAATAGCAGCTGAAAATCAAGTCCACATGTGGCACAAGGTTTAAGGTACAAGGCACCCCGCAATGAGCAAGTTGAGTCAAATATCGAGTGCACTAGATGCCAGATATGGTGTGTTCAGGTACGTGCCGCAGTCTAGCGAATCACAAAACGCCACTTTACCTTGTTTCCAAAGACTCTTCTGAATCGTCACTATCTGTCACGCTTTGGCTAAAAGGACAACACGACAGAATTATACAAGTTAATATAGGAAACGTATCCTGAAGCACGGGAGGAAACTTTTTGGTTTTTTCCGTTGGCCCGTAGAGCGACTGGCTCTTTACTGCAGCTAGGCAACAGCTCGAGAGCGATTTCGGTAAGCCTTGGCATTGGATCGGAAGAGCACAAAAGAGTGACAAAAGAGCTCGCCATGGGAGGACGACTAGGCAACTCATTTCAGTGGATGCTATTCCTCCCCAAGACTGGAGATTTCGCAAAAAAGCAGTTGACATAGTGAAAACAAATCGGGTGGCGCTCTGGGCGGCTCATCACTTGATGACTACTCCTGAGCGAGTTCAAAAAGGTATGATATGTTTTGGTGGCTGCAGCAAATGTAACTTTGCCCAAATAGTTAATTCGCAGCGACTGGACAGGCGCGATGAGCTTGCCATCTGCATTTGGGCTGATCCGACGACAATGCAAGGCTTGGGGCGGGTGTAACCGAGCCGTGCCTACCTGATAACTGGTAAGCAAGCCACGATATTGTTCACAATGGGTTCGGCAATAAATGTAGAAAAAATGCCATTCGTTTCATCGATATTTTACTGATTGTCCCGTTTGCTCCGGCAAGACGGGCCAGAGTGTTGCATATGCCCAAATACAAAAATGGTGTTCCTGCATGCCCACTCGTCAGTATCAATATTGGAAAGGATGCATATATGCAGCTCCCAAGTCCATGGTCGACCCAAGTTGGAATCTGACCTTACTGAATCTGGGATGCGAGCATGGGGTATGCCACGTTGTCCATGAATCCTCCGAACCGTTAACTGCTAGTATTCGGGGGTTTCAGTCGTGAGGATTGCGCAACACGTTCGGTCGGTCGAATCATTTTATTGATTTTGCCTTTGCCTGATGGTCACACACGCAGGAGCGGCTCCTTATCGTGTTACATCGTAAACATAAGCTGCAGGATTTTCTTTTTGGTACTCGAGATGCCGGAATACCGATAGTACACTATGCACATTTGACTGATGCGAAATGTGATCTCGATGAACCAGTAGAGGTGGTACTATAGTACCTAGTTCTTAGTGATGTTCGAAACGATTAGGAAAATAGGAAGCTACATTTACTCGCCTCGGAGATTCTATAGAACAATTCTATTATGAGGTCAGAGAATTTGTCGCCGTGAATAGGTCCGCTATAAGCCAGCTGCCCCGCCAGCCCTGGTTGTAGAAGCTTAGCGGTTAGTCCTACGATTATACTCTCTAAGGGTCTAATCCCGATTTCATCTGCCTCTTCTCTCGGCTTTTCAAATGTCTAAATATTTGTGTCTTTTCTCTGGAGTCCGGGTCTGGGTTTATCTTTCAGAGTCCAGATTGGTGGTTGTACCACTTCAATATACCCAGACGCTGCCAGCTTAGTCAATTAAACAAATTTCACCACTTGCTACTGACTATTCTCTATACAGACTACTCTTAATTGATTTTGCGTCCTTTTCCCCTGGATACTTGTTTCCGTCGTCTTCGTCTTTATTCAACTTCTTCTTCATCATCTCTCTCAGTATCCCCACTCGATCCTTCTTCTCTCTTCCCATGCTTGTTCCAATTGAAATTTCTCGTGCACCCCACTCGGGAGCGGAGGATTAAACGTATCAGGTGATAGCGTTTCATCGTATAAGTCTGGTATCTCGTCCCATCTAAAATTCATTTTGGAAAGTGCAAATTTATATGAAATTATAAAAAACTTCGAGAGGCTGTTTGAATTTCAAGGCGCTACATAAGTAATCGAACTTTTAAAATTTGAGGCCACATTAGCCTAGTCTATCAGTCTGTCCCCATTCCTCAACAAGGGGTTTTCATTTTTGAACCCATATTGATTTAAAACTCCTCCAACAACCCTGCGATCAGGATTTCTGATTTATACTACTTCATCAATCGCCACAGGCAATACCCTGGCCAGTTCTGTAGCGATTGTGGCGATGGAGCCGAATGCGAAATTTTGCGAAATGATTCAATTTCTAGCAAAGCCTCACCGTTTTGGTTAAATGAATCCTCAAGCACACTCTTTTATGTATTCTGAGGGTACAAAAGCAGAGGAGAGGAACAAGAGTATTCTCTAGGTCGCTGCATTAACAGAAGCAAAGGGATGGCTCCAGTAGTTATTTCATCACATAAATCTAATGGTTCAGACCGAAAGAAGTCACAGAGGACTCGGCCTTTTAGACCGAAGTGTCTCCGCAAGCATCAAGACACGATCTTGGAACCAATAATGAGAATATTAGGGGGTAAAAATGGGCATAAAAAGAGGCATAATAGCGTGAAAAGTGGGTTTTGACAGTGACGTAGATCTCAATTTGGTAGGTGACCTCGTTTGAAGTACTGTTTCCGTCAACAAATGCCCACTTATCTCCTGCTGAGGCCATTCAAACTTGGAAGGGGTTTGTTGCATTCGGGGAGAGACGAGGGAGGTGGTTAGATTGGAGGGATGTATATCTTACTTCAACCAACCTTACTTCTCTTACTACTTTGCTGCTTTACACACTATCTCTTATGGGCTACTCCGGGAGATAGTCGGAAATAGAGATACTTTTATTCAAGAATGTCTAAGTTTCTTCAACCTGGCATATGTCACTTTTCTTCTTTGGCTTGGCAGCATCTCTCCGACTCTCGGTATCACTGCCGAGAGACTTACGTGAGAATCCATTCCCATAACACAAAAGTGAGGAAAATGAGGCTTGGCGCTCGTAGTCACGGTGTGGACCCTCAACCGTTTTGTTCTAACAGGCTAAATTCGTAGGTCCACGAACGAGGATTGCATCACCTCACACTATTTTTCTAATTCTTACCTGCAGAACATTCTCGTAGAGTCTTACATGAACTATGGTGGTCATCAGATATTTTCTGGAACGGAATCGTTAATAACTGTGGTGCCGTAGAACAGCTCGAAATCATACCTGCACTGAAAATAAGCTCTGCGGGCGACAGGCGCGGGGTCCGTTTAACTCCGCTTTCGTAAACGAAGCTTGTTCAAAAGATTACCAGAACGGCTAAAAACAAGTGGGAAATACGAGTCGACGAACGCCCGCATTCAAGTACTACCAGTAACGCTCAAGAACTCCCTTAAATGTAGAAGCAATTATATAGTGTTGTTTCCGGCGTCTAACAGGTCGTGAGTTTTCAATTTTCAATTTGAACATCATTACTTTCGGTGTCTGGAATAGGTTCAAAAAGAGGGTCTAGCGTAACTTCTCATATACGTGGTACTTACATATGCATCTCATCTTATGCAGGGGAGTCCATCGTAACAGCTTAGTAGTCGTGGTTTACAATTATAAATTTCTCGTGAGACTTCTCCTTGCTCGCTTAGTGACCAACCTCTCTTGGGAAAGAACCCCTCAATTTATATTAATTTAATTAAACCTCAGGCATTGATGGTCGAAAAGTTACGAAATAGCTTTACATCGTAGAAGCTTTATTCCTTCCAGTCCTGGTATAAACATCAAAACGTGTACTAAAACATAGGTATAAATGATATGTGCACTTGTTTAAAGTGCTGGTTTAGATCAAATGCATCTACTTCTTAGTATACGCTTTCAAATTTACATACTGAAGGCACAATTATATATGAGAATGTCAGAAAGTACAGTATTCCTTCTAAGTTTGATTTCCATCCTACTCTAAAACATTCTACTACTTTGAAAGTGGTAACATCAACCACATTACAGTACGTTACCGTGCCCCTTTTGTCACCGTTCCTTTTGTAGACAAGCGAAGTAGAATTAATCACATTTTTAAATGTGCATTTCAAACTTGGATAACTATACGAGTCATCTTCATGCCAGTACGTATGGTAATTTTCTTGATTAAATGAAATTAAGAAGTGTTTTTCCCCACTGAAATCTAAAAAGGTTCCCAAGCGAGACACAGGTGGGAAGATACATTTGGGAACTCATCTGCTTCAATATTGTAAGCGTTACACTTTGAAATTCTCCACCGGCATCAACTAAAGTCCTTGGCGTATGCAAACAGGAAATTGTGTGGCAAGAAAGAAATGTTATGAAGGGCAAGCAATGTAGGATTTCTATATAAGTTTCCAAGTTTCCATACAGTTTCCAGAAGCATCCCCAACAACGATCCTTCTCCTACTCCCAACAAAAAACCCGCAAACATGAAGTTCTCCACCATCGCAATGTCTGCAGTTTCTGCAACTGTTGCTCTCGCACTTCCAAGCCCAGCCGTTTCACAAAACGCTGCTGAGCTCAAATTGGCACCACAATCACCAGAGAGCGTCGCAGCTTTCAATGCTCTCTCGAAAGTTGTCCTCCCTCCAGGAGAAGCTGGAAACACGGCCGTGGTAGCAATCGCCGAGAGGAACCTATTACCTAGAGTCAATATCATTCTTTATGTAAGTACCCGACCTTTCTGAGTAGACTCCCAATATTTTCATGTCGATCCTTGCGACTTATGCTCCTTCTTCGCCTCAAATATCCCCAGAGCGGTATACTAACTTTGAGATTGTGTAGATCACCGAGCATGAACACTGGCTTGGACGAAACGAGCCTTTGGAATCTTCTCCTGGAGTGTGTTGTATGTAGCCACCATACCCTTCTTCGATGAAGGTAATAAATGCTAATCCTTGAACCACAGATGATCTGGGCAACGGATGGGACGATGTCATAAGCTCCGTTGGGCCCAACCTCGGACACTGCGATCTCTACATGTAAGTTCTTCCCTGACCCATCCATGAGCTTCTGAAATTCATTTTAACACCTATCAGGCATGGCCATTGCACTGGACCAAGTCTCGTCAACATCCGTTATCCAGGAATTGAGGACTTGGATGCAATCGGATGGGGAAACACAATCACCTCTTACCGTTGCTTCGACAACTGAGTAGAAGTAGAGGTTCACTCTCGTATATGGAAGAGCGCGTCATAAAAATGAGTGGGGTGCAGGGGGAGCGTTGGAATTTCTTCTCGTCACTCCTTTTTGATAATATTTATTCATAATTACTCCTGTCTGTAATGAAAATAAAAAAGTTGGCCACTTATATACATTCGAAATGTGACTAGATGCTAACCCAAAGTCTGCTTAGTGCCTGAAAAAGGTTCCTAAAACACTCGTAAGCCTGTCTCCGAAAAGCCTACGTCGCACTCTTTATTAGGTAGAATAAATTCCCAGTAAATCCCAAAAACCAACATTCTAGAATATTTAAAGTTCTGTTACTAAATAGATTACTAGTAAATTATACTTTAGAGCGTAGTTAAGAACTTAAATCTTAGTTTTTACTATAAAATCTAAGTAACGTGGTTTATCAGTGCGCTACGCATATCAGCATGCCACGCGCTTTTCCCCATTTTCCTACCTTATTACTTTAACACACGTTTCTCTATAACGACAATACTAATTCAAGATTAAGAAGCACGAATCAATATAGTAATAGAAGCTATTCAATCTATAAAAAAAATGAGTTGTAGACGCGCTACGAAACTTTATGATGTTACCGAAAGTATACTCCGTGATTAAATAAACAGTATATCTCCTTATAGTAAATACTAGCTTAAATCACTTAAATTAACTGAGTTAGAGGAGGATGTTATTATTCGATATATACTTGATTTAGATACGAGGGGGTTTGCGCCCTAGCTTACTAGCGTTGAAGATATAGCGAATTATATTCTTAAATCGCGGAGGGGGAGACACGTTGGGAAGCTCTAGGCGTATCAATTTATACAACAACAACCAGCCTTAAAGACACGTTTTAATCGTGTTTACGACTTCCAAAGAGCCTTATGCGAAGATCCTGAGCTTATTAGTACATGGTTTCGACTAGTAGAGAATATGAGGGCAAAATACAGTATTCTAGACTGCGATTTTTAGAATTTCGACGAGACCGGCTTTATAATGGGCATGATCGCTCCTTCTATGGTTGTTACACGCGTAGATCGACGTGGCAGAGGCAAGGCAGTTCAGCTAGGTAATCGAGAATGGGCTACTACAATTACTTATATCAACAGCGAAGGTAGGAGTATTCCTCCATTTTTAGTAGTTCAAGGGAAGAATCATCTTACGAATTAGTATACTAAGGGCAGCCTTCTATACAACTAGGTTATTAAACCAATAAGTAACGGCTGGATAAATAATGAGACAGGTCTAGAATAGCTCAAGCACTTTGATAAGCATACCTCTACTCAAGCAAAGGGTCCATATCGAATGCTTGTCCTTGATAAGCATGAGAGTTATAAATCAGCCGAATTTCAAGAGTACTACAAGACATATAACATTATTACTCTTGGACTACCTCCTCACTCTTCTCATTTGACCTAGCTACTCGATGTTAGGTGTTTTAGTACCTTAAAACGAGTAAATAGTCGACAAATTAAGACTTTTATTAAAGCTTATATTAACTATATTATAAAGGTTAAGTTTTTTCTCGCCTTTAAAGTAGCGTATATATAATTAATAACAGCCTAAAACGCTTAAGCTAGATTCCGCGAGGCTAGCTTAGTACCTTTTAATCTATAGGCTGTGATTTTAAAGCTTAATATAAAGTTATAGACACTAACCTCTACTAGGCCTCTCTCTACTAATACTAAACCTTAGGTCTCTTAAACTCCTTATAACCCTACCGAAGCTCTTTTATAAACAACTCTTATTAAGAACTAGATTGCTAGTTACTAAGAAGCTTGCTAACACCTATTTTCTAGATAGTTATTACATTAGTAAAAGGTATAAAGTAATTAGCTTATAAAGTAACCCTTTTAACTACTAAAGTATATACACTTCAAGTAGTAAATAAAGCTCTTAATAAGTGTTACAGAGCTAGAAAGACTTATATTTGTTAAGGTAGTATACTTACTATAGAGGATATACAGGACATTTTAGTATAGAAGGACGTAGATAAGTAGGTTTAACGTGATATACGTGAAAATAGTAGTAGTTAGAGAGAGGGGAAATTAACTAGTAGGCGCTATAGTACTTATAGAAAAGCTAGTTATAATATACGAACTTATTAAGTAGATGTAGATATATCTAGCTTATTAGATTAAAAGTAGTTTTAATTAAATTTATATATTATAGTTAACTAATTATACTATAAAGTAGTAGGGAAGTAGGAAAGTGCGCGGTATACTAATATACGCGGCGTACTAATAAACTATGTTACTATTATACTATTATAATTTTATTAATTATCTCTAAGTATTTCTATAATCTAGAAAGTATTATAAAGTTATATATCTAGTATATTAAAAGTACTACTTCTCTATATTTAAAACTAGTATAGAAAATAAGTAGAGTAAAGTATTATTTAAGTAACATAAACTAGAGTAGACTAGTAACTTAAAGTAGTTACGAAAGCTCTACTAAAAGAAAGTTTAAAAGAAGAAGAAAGGAATAAGAGAGTTAGAAACTAGATTTTACATATAAACACTCTACTAGAAGTTCGTTTTTACTATATAAAATATAGTATTTGCTAAGGTTTATACTATTTTTAGACTATTTAGAGTATCTTAAGTAACTACTCTACTCTAAGTTACCTAGTGTACTACTTAAGTACTAGAGTATTCTCCCTCTAAACTATATAAAACTTGTCATTTGTACTAGAAGGGACACACTATCTACACCCTACGACAATTTCCTAAGGAATAATAGAACCTCAAGGTGTCTATCTATATAAAAAAAAAGAGTAAACAAAGAGTACTTCAATACAATATCTCAACAAGAAATAAAAATACACAGCACAATCTCACAATAACAAATAGTCCCCCACCCCCGCCCCCTCCTAAAAATGAAAAGGAACCCCCCCCCCCATATCCTCACTAATATCAATGCTCAATCAAATCCAACCAATTCATCACCATCATAGCCTTCACCAAATTCCCCCTCATATCAAGATGCACCCCATCATACTTCCTCGCCTACATCCATCTCTAGTCAGCACCGCCAATCCCAATTCCACACCGAGAAAACCAACGAGGAAAAACGACATGACACAGATCATCCAAGGAAAAGAATTCCGATCTCAATCCTCCTCACGAAAAAAAGCCAGGAAAAAAAGCACTAAAGGGGAAGAGGAAAAAAAAGGACGCGAGAAAAGTGAACCAACCTGTATACTCATATTCCACGTCCCCAAATGCTCCACCCCCCTCTTCCCCGCCTCAATCCCCACCGCCTCCTCAAAAAGCACCAACGCCTTATTCCCCTGCGACACAATCCACTCATCCGGTTTCTCCCTCCCCGCTGCATTAGGCGTGACAAAGAGTCCATGCCAAGACGTCGAAGATGTCTTGATGACCGCGAGGACGGCGTCGAGCCAGGAGATAGTTTTAGAAAGCTCGAGGTTGTTCCAGAGACCGTGGCCGAGGATGAAGGCCTTGGGTTTTGGGATGTGGGTGGTGGTGCTGGAGCCAACGCTGGATTTGAGACGGTTGAGTTCTTCGGGGGGAATGGGGAATTGATTTATTTGCTCCACTGGGAGGGGTTAGTAGAGTGAGGGCGGGATATGGGAAGAGGGAGAGGTGAGGGAAGACATACTGATGAGAGTGATTTTGTTGGAACAGGATAAGCTCTGAGGATCATTTTTCAGAACATCTTCAGTTCGATAGATACCCTGAACAGAACAAGCCTTAACATCAAATTGCTCATTACAGAAGCATTCCTTCCTACCTCATCATCAGCGAAAACCCCCGAAACGGATCGGGGAGGAAAAAGATACCTCTCTTGAGCGGAAAAGTTCCAATCCGTCACAGCCCCATACCCTAAATCCTTCCGGATCAAGACATTCATACTCCCAACAACATGTCTCAACATCGAATCCCCCACTAAAACAACCCTCTCAAACCGTCCCAGGATCTCACACACCTCTTCCGTACTGAACCATCGCATATCACAATATCGCGGCATATACGGCGCACCACCACCTATGCGACCCCCAGAAGCCATAGCAGTCAACATCGATGGCCTGTCCGTGCATAAAGGACTGAAAGGTGTGTGGAGGTCGAGGGAGGAAATATTGCATGCATTCCGGAATTTATAGGTGCTAAAGGTGTCGCTGCGATCGGGGAGTCGGTAGGGGGTAAGTTCTGGGGGGTTGAAGGGGAGGAATGGTGGTTCTGTTGTGTTGACTACCTCTACGGGGCGCTGGTACCGATCAGATACAGTTGATGGTTTGAGGGATGGTACTGACCTGACGAAGAAAGTTGCCATAAAAGAGGAGTGGAATATGATCTCTAATGAGGATGACGATAGCGACAGCGAGGAGAAAGATAATCACGCGGATTGGGGAGAGACGGCAGCTGGAGAATCTGGACGATGGAGAGGGTCGTGCTACCCTGCTTGCCCAACGAAAGGCATTATCCTTTGGGGGAAACGGAGGAGATGTAAAAGGATCATCATAGAGACGAGGACGTTGCCATGTTTGTGGCATCGTTGGAAGAAAGGCGATTTTCAGAGCTAGGTGGAATTTTGTAAAGTTGCATAGGTCGAATGCATTTCCATTTGAGCTGAATTGAAGCCAAACTGTATGATTATGATTTGGCCAGAAAGAAAAGAAGGAGCTTGCCAACGTTGAGCGGGGTCAGAAAATAAACGAGGTACGCATATTTTTGTAGAAGTACCAAAGGAGTGATGAGAGGGCAGGAGCGTCCAGGTGGTCAGGAACTCTTCGAATATTCTACCTAAGGAAGTAACGAACATGTACAATTACAAAAACCATATACGTGATCTGGCAAAACTATTACCGTCCACTTACACAAATTGCTAGATGTCCAACATCTAGCTTGCAAAAAGAGGCTGGGCAGTTAAGAGCATTCATCTCTTGAGCAACCCCCGAAAAGGGTAGGCAAAAGCCAAAACCACATCTTTCACAATGCCATACCAACCTCGAGCTCGCTCAACCTGTCGTAATAATCCCACCAATCTTCTTGTAAATAAGTCTGCCCGAAGAGTTAGTTTCAAGGTGATGGAGAATTCTACCGACTTACCAGTCGCAGTAAGATCCATTCCGTCAATATCCCAAACAGAAGTTTCCCTAGACCCAGGTGTATTGGGTGGGCACAAATGCCCATTGCTATCCACTGTTGTCCTGGGACCAATTGCCAACGCCCGTCCGTGTATCCGTGTATCTGCCATCAATCTGGTCGCAGCATCTACCACATCTCCTGCTGTGCCCATAGCACCACCGGCTAGTGCAAGTCTGGCTGCCACTGGAAGTATGGGCGTGTCCATGAAATATGGGAGGATGATATTGACTCTCAGTCCATCCATAAAGGCAGTGGAATTCAGTGATCGGTACATGCCCAATACAGCATGTTTCGAGGCATTATACTGAACCCCACCTGGGAGGGGAGCCAGCGAAGCAATCGATCCCACCAGCAACAAATGACGGTCTCGTGTATTGGGCGCAGGAGTCACCGAGGTGCTAGCCTTGGTGGATTGGGGGTTTCTCGCGAGATAGTATATGGCGAGTTTCGAAGTGTACATAACTCCCACGAGATTCACATCCACGCACTTGAACTTGGGCACCGGAGGGTTCTCTAGAGCTTCGACGTCATCCAAGCCCTCGTTGAAGGGCACAGAATCCGAGATGCCCGCATTCGCAACGACCGCATCGATGCCACCCGTGGGACTGAGCTGCTTGGCCGAACGGAAGAACTGGACCTGCGACTGCCAGTCCGTTACATCACAATGGATGTAGTGATGATTCTGGTTCCCCGTCGTTTTTCGAACTTCTGCCACCAATGCCTCGCCCATCTTGTCACTAATGTCCCCTATCATGACATTTGCGCCATTCTCGGCCCATTTTCGAAAGCAGGCTTCCCCAATTCCTGATGCACCACCCGTTATGAGGATTGTCCGCCCTTGCACCCAAGCAGCATCGTACGGATCGTTGGTATCGACGGGTCGGGAGGGGTAGAAGTCTTCGTTCGACATTGAAGGGATGCTGAGCTGGGATCGCGGGAGCTGGGGAGCAGAGCTTTGCAGCAGTGGATTGGAAGGTCGGAAAGGATTGTCTGGGTAAAAGATACCAAAAGGATTTGCGAAATCTCTAGAAGCAGAGAGAAAAGCAGAAGGAAGAAACAGAGAAGAAATGATGAAGTTGGAGAAGGAAAGATAATACTAATATTACCTACCGTGCCTACAGTACAGTGCAGGCCTCAAAGTGGTGCGGTTGCGGTGCCCAGCATAAGCCATAAGCCAAAATGAAAAACACAACCTCCAGCCACCGTCGCTGAGCGCAAACTGAGAGCGTGGCAGCCATTTTGAAGCTCGTGTTGTCCTGGGTAAAGTGAAATGAGGTTATGATAGATGGAGCGAAGTGATGAACGAGAGTTCCAGGTTGTCATGATGAGGTCGCCCGGCGGCCTTGGAGTTGTGCCTAATGATCAGGTGAAGGGGGCTCTATCAGTACTCCGTACGGTACGGGGACGGAAAAAGCAGCCTCTGTGCACCATACCACGGCGTACCACAGGACTGAAAGAAGTCGCAAAAATCTAACAAAAATCCTAATTCATCCTTGGAGGTATTCTAAAGAAGTATAATAAGTTTTGCAACCTTTTAAAACATGGTAGTGGATGTATCAAGGTAAAAGGTTTTACGACGGGTTTTATATATATAGCTTAACTAATAAATCGACCTTTATCAGTTGTATTTAAATCTTCCTTAATATAATTTATAACGTGGTTTATCATCGAGTGGCGCATATCATCGAGTGGCGCACTTTTCTCTACCCTACTACTATCCCCCCCTCGGTTTACTTGTTAGCGCGGTTTAATTGGCCACTGTGGCACCACAAAAAATGGGCTCATTCTTCTATACTAAAGAAGTGAAGTAAACTAGTAGAATAGTAGGTAGTTGTCTATATAGTTTCGTAGTTAAAGCTATTTAAACTTAATGTAGTTTATTAGTACCTCGCTAATATTAGTACCTCGCTACTTGAAATCTTATACAAAAAACGTCTGTGCACAACCGTGCACTTTGAGTATGTATTAATAAAAAAATCTAAAATTGAAATTTCAGTTTTATTAATATAAGAGTATTCTTAATTCTTAGTTTTTAAATATTACTTATCTTATATTAAAATGTTATTAGATAAAGGAAAATTTACTAATAATTATAGAGGTATTTTTAAGCGAATTGTTAATTAAAACTAGTAAAGAATTAAAATTAATATTATTGTAATATTAAACTCTTATTTCCTTAGTAAAATTTCAATTTTAGATTTTTTTATTAATATATATATAAAGTATATAGTTATATATAGACGTTTTTTATATAAGATTTCAAGTAGCGAGGTACTAATATTAGCGAGGTACTAATAAACTACGTTATATATATTTATTATACTATTATGTAACGATTCTCAAACTAACTAACTAAGGTAACTGAGTATCGCTAGGGTTTGTTCTTATAAAGAGGTTTAATCGCGGACTAGAGGTTTACTCGGAGGTAAACTCGTCACTTAACTACAAAGCTGTCAAGGTAGTGATAACAATGTAATATTGAGTTGAGCACGAAGCTCCTATCTAATAGCAGACGTGCCAGTCTTATATAGAACCTTCGTTCCCTGCTGGAGTCCCTCGCTTAAGAGGACTACCTATGTTAGAGTCTCTCGCTTAAAGGGAGTCCTAAATATTGAGGACTCCAATGGCCCCCAAGGACTCCATCACGTGAGGACTCCATCACGTGATCCGTACTAATATAATGAGATCCCACACTAATGGCTTAATGCTGTACTAGTGCTTTACTAAGGGTTTATATACAAATAGTGTTCTAACCTGTTAGGACGCCGCCTAGTCTTTACTTATCACGTGTTAGTACGTGGTTCGTGATATATTATTACTATTAACTTCTCGCGATTTATAGAGTCTTTTAGTATCTCTATAAACTATCTTATATTCGATATAGATTAACTAGAATAACTAGATATAATTTAGATCTATTTTAGAGCCTCTTCTCGACTTATAAAGCTCTCTACTATATTTAGAGAGTATATCTCTACTAGATAATATTAATAATAAAGACTAGTTATCTTATTCTTATAATCTTAAAACTAACTATAATATATAAATTTAGATTAAAATAGCTCTTCTCTTCTATATTCTATATATTATAATCTATACTACTCTATATATTACTAAAAGATAGATTTAGTATATATCTAAAGAATAAGTTATACTATAAAAGTAATACTAAGTCGATAGAAAAGTTAAGCTTTAAATACTATAGCGAAAGAGAGTTAAGAAATAGCTTTAAGAGACTTCTTTAATAAACTAATACTATAGAGAGTTATTATAAAATAGAGTCTTATTAATAGTATTCTCGACGTAGATATAAAGACACTTACTACTACGTTTAAGCTTCTTAGTTATACTTATTATACTTGTTATAGAAAGAGATTTTCTAAGAACTTAAGAGTTATTACTCTTTATCTAGCCTTCGCTCTAATTAGAGTCTACTAGTTAAGATAGAGAGTATCTTACTAGATATTTTTAGACGAGGTTTAGATAATAGAAGATATATATATAACCTTATATATTATAGAGAAAAAGAATAGAAGCTAGAGAAATAAGAACTTATAATATAAGTATAGAAAAGTCTCTATCTAGATATTCTTTAGTACTATTATTAATAATTATAAGAGTTCTACTAGATTTAAAGAGAAGAAGTAAGTAAATATTAATTCTACTAAGTATAATAAGTATAGTCTTATAATAATAGAGGCCTAGTTTCGATAGAAGAAGATATAGAGCTAGAGAGACTATATTTTTATATAGAATAATATCTCTTTATACTCTTTATAAGAAACTCTTAGAAACCTTTCTAGAAAACGAATTCTATTTCTTAAGTTCTCTCTATTCTCTCTAGATTTAAATATTATAGAATATATATAGAATTAGATAAAGAATTAGATCTAAGAGTAATATTAGAAGAAAACTTATAATTCTTTAAAGATTACTTTACTATACTTAAAAGTAAATTATTTAGAATATATAGAATACTATCTCTAATTTATAAATTATAACCTTAATAAATAGCTAGTAGAAAAGCTATTAGATAGTAATTAATACTTAAGATAGTTCTATAAAATACTAGATAATTAAATTATTAAAAGTCTTAAATTTAGATAGAGTAGTAAATTAGAATAGACTTATTTTTAGATAGTAATATAGTAGTAAATCGCTACTATACTAATAAGTAAACTAGAGAGAGAATAGTATATTCTATAAGCTATAATTATAGCTATATATCTTATATATATTCCGCTCTTCTTATTATAGATAATATTACGAATTTCTATATCTATAATGAACCTCTAAGCCTTTAAAATAGCTTCTCTAAGTCTCTAAGAGTTCTAGTAGACCTCTAGATTTAGCGCTTCTAAGATATTCTTTATTCTATTCTAAAGAGCCTCTATTAGTAATAGATCTAGTAAAAATAGAGGCTAGGAAATTAGAATAACCTCTCTTTCTATTATATATTAAAGAGTATATACTACTATATAACCTAGGCCTCTATTCTATTAAAAAAAGAGCTCTAGATAAGAGTTTAATAAGTTATAGATATAATTCTAAACTATAGAGAAAGTATACTTATAATAGAACTTCTTTATAATTATCTTCTTTACTTTTTTCTAAGATAATTCTATCTCTTTACTATATTTTCTACTTATATATCTCTAAAACATCTATCTAATCTTTCTCTACTACTAGTATATAATATAGTTAGAAATAAATAGCTCTAATAGACTCTTCTTTCTTATATACTACTACCTTCTATAATATCTAGACTATATCTAGATTTCGTTACTCTAAAAAACCTCTCTCTACTACTTATCTATCTAATTCTTATATTTCTCTATCTAGACTAATCTCTTCATCTAATTTACCTCTAAAAGAGATAGCTTCTTTCTTCTAACTATATATATTTATATCTTCTTCTATAAAGTAGACTAGATTATATCTTTACTATACTATATATTCTACTCTAAGTATTTAGAGATCTCTATCTATAGAATATCGCGATTAGAGAACCTTACTATATACTATATAACGAGTTACTTTCGATAGAGTATATTAAAAAGAATATATCGTCTAGGATAGTACTTCTAAGAAGTAAGTCTTTATATTAAGATATAGTAAATCTACTAGCGAATAATATAATAATTCTAGAGAAGAATATTATTAACTATCTATCTAGTAGTATAATATAAGGTCTAGATATATAGTCTATTTATAACGATTCTTAAACTAACTAAGATTACTAAGTATTACTAGATTAGTTACTTTTAAATCTCTTATTCTCTATTAAAGTCTCTTACTTAAAGAGAGTCTCTAATATTAAGAACTCTATAGCTTCTAAGAACTCTATTATATAGAGACTTAATTGTATAACTTTCTAATAAATAAGATTTTATATTATTTAGTTCTTCTAGTAATACTCTATAAGAGTTTTTATATAAATAGTACTTTAATCTATTAGAGTGTTATCTAGTCTTTCTTTTTAAGTAAAGAGTTATTTATCTAATTTTTTAATAGCTATAAGCTAGTAGCTTATACTATTCTTTAACTAATTCTTTCGCTATTATTAAAGAGATAAAGACTTTTCTTTTCTAGTTTATAAGTCTCTTACTTATATCTATATCTACTAACTAGTAAGCTACTTCTATAGAGTATATATTATAGAAGTTATTAATCTCTTATCTTATATATTCTTTATTAAATACTTCTCTAATTTTAATAATCTATAGTTTCTTAAGTTACTTAGTAGCGACGATTTAATAGACTATTAGTACTAGATCTCTATTAGATAATTCTTTTAAAATTACTAGTCTTATATATTCTTATATATTCTTATAGCCTAGCTTCTAACTAAGAGTATCTACTCGAGAGTTAGTTATATCTACTATATATTATATTATAATATTATAATATAATAAGATTTCTAACTATCTAGTAAGTTATTTACTTATAAGTTTCTTAGTAGTAGTAAAGGTTTAGAGATTTATATAATTAGTTAATACTATTATTAAATATTCTATTTCTTATAAGTAGATCTTCTAATATTCTAGTATAAAGACTATAGTAAGTAGTTCTTTCTTAAATAATATAGTTTATTATCGAGTAGTATATATTATCGAGTAGCGTACTTTTCTCTACTCTACTATCTACTATCCTTAAGATATATTTTCTCTATAACTAAATATAGAAGTTTATACTTAAGAAGTATAAATTACCTTAGCTATTAAGGCTATTCGAATATCTAAAAAACTTAGTTATCGCTCTACTATAAAAACCTATAAAGTCTTTAAAATAATACTATAATACTAAATAGCTAGCTAAACTCCTTATCTCGAAACTAGACCTAATCGTTATAAATTAAACGAAATAGAGAAGGAAACAATTATTCGATATATACTTAATCTAGATATAAGAGGATTTATACTCTAGCTTACTAGCGTTAAAGATATAGCGAATTATATTCTTAAATTATAAGAAGTAGAATATATTAGAAAGCTCTATATATATCGATTTATATAATATTAACTAGAATTAAAGACATGTTTTAATTATATTTATAACTTCTAAAGAGCCTTATATAAAGATCCTAAGCTAATTAGAGTATAGTTTTAACTAGTATAGAATATATAAGTAAAATATAGAATCTAGAACTATAATTTCTATAACTTTAATAAGATAGACTTTATAATAGATATAATCTCTCTAACTATAGTTATTACTTATATAAATAGA